>BMAU01001371.1:1997500-2193453 GCA_019973935.1 Trichonephila clavipes | reverse complement strand
CCTGATCATGCCCCTCCTTAATTAAGACTTGTGTTGCGTTGATCAGTATATATTTAGACAATAATAAATTAGATTTATTAGGGAGAATTTGAGTGATCAATCATTTATTCCTATAAATCTAGGTCGCGTAGATGAAGAGATGATATCCCCCCCCCGGCCGCGGGGTATCACAACTTAAAATTTTATTTTCTTATTAATAATTAATTTTATTAATTAATTAAATAATTTTTAGTGTTTTTTGTTTCCTAAAATTGACAAAATTGAAAGAATATGTTGGGTGACGTATTGGAACATGATACGAGAATAGTGAATTTCGACCTTGGACACCTTCCCCCTTCCTTGAAAAATTCCAGTGTGCGCCACTGACTGAGACTTATTCTTAAATCGCTACTCTTTTATAGATTTAAAATCCAATCCGAATGGATTCTTTAGTGATATCTTTGTACTTGTGTCACCAGTCACTTTAAAGACCTATATATATATATATATATATATATATATATATATTTCAACAATTGTATCAACAACCTCCCTAAGCACGTTTTCTCATGAAGTAATTTTATGCCAGCAACTCGCTTTCTATCGCCAATCCTGTATTGTGAAGAAGGGATATAATTCTTTACGCACGAGGACTCAAAGTTGACTGAAAAGGGAGTGCATGATTCATCGGTAAAATGACTGAGTCCGAAGAAGCAATAAAAAGCTTTCTTCACGTTCAATACACAAGTAGCTGTGTGAGAAGAGCCTAGCGTTCATAATATGCTTTTAATTGAGTCTCCTAAAGGGGGGAAAGCTTGAGGGGGTGGCACAGCAGACAGAGCATGCCAGTTCACTACGTGTGAAGGGACCCAGGCGATTTCTTTTCAGGCCAGCTGTCGACTGTTTACTCACTCTGTAATGTGAGGCACTAATTGACTCGTGTGAAAGGGATCTAAAAGTCTTTACCCGTTTGGAAACCAATGATCTAACATAACTGATGTCTTTCTCCTACAATCTTATATACTGTTAACACGAAATGGAGGGGACTGAAATATTTTTTTTGAATTAAAGGATATTTGGGGGTGGGGAGAGGAAATTACTATATATTCAACAAAATTAAGTGTATTAGAGTACAGTTGATTTACACAGATATGTATACATGCATGTATTGAATAAAAATTAAGGAAATAAAAGCATTCAGAATGAAATTTAATGCAAATTTTTTAAAGTTAAAAAAAACACTTATTGAGATTTTTGAAAACGACTGACTTTTTCTTTTTACATTGTATTTTTTTAGCATCAGATTGTCAACACATTGTTTGATTCCGTCCAATTTGTTTATCATTTCACAATTGGAATGTCAGTCTTAATAACTGCGCACGCTTTTCATGATATTCCTCATTTCGGATGACTTGGGAACAAGAGCTGCATTATGCATTTCATTTTCATCGTCGGAATCTGTATCAATGATTTTGTCTGAGCTTTGAACAAAACTCTAAAATGTCTTTTTCTGCCATAATTAGGGCTGTTCAGACATTATTATCATCTACTGCAGAGAATTCTTCTGATGATGAACCTACGTGGCTGGTGTTTTCGGTATTTTGTTCATTCCAACAAAGAAAATCTTTTCTTATCAAGCGATTTTCGTTTAGAAGTGAAAAGAAATGCACGAAAAAGGAAAATACACAGTAGTTATTCGGGATCTTTGCATTGTTTCGTGTTAAACAACATTTTGTCTTAAGCATTTTCACTGTATAATGTTTCATTACATATTTACAAGAATATATTAATGGAGAGAGAACAAATAAACTAACCTCAATACCGAGCCCGTCTCAGTATACGTGAACTTGGGTGCTGAGGTGCATGAGCAGATGTCCCAATCAGGTGGTCAGCCTGAGCTATTTTGGTACTCATTTATCGACCCACTGAAGGGATGAATGGCTGAGTCGACCTTGCCCAGTCCGAGGATAGAACCCCGGACCTGTGGTGTGAAAGTGGGGAGAAAAAATAATGTATTTAAAATGATGGTTTTGCATATTTATTTTTATGCAATTGTTTTGAACAATATCTTAATGTTCCAATGGTCTTAATTGTGGGTTTCTCTTTTTTTTCAATAGCGCCGTCAAGTCTGTCGAAGCGCGCTACTGAATGGGAGAGTGACTCCGGCCACATGAGCGATGTACTGCCTCGGGGCAGCCAGACCCTGAAACGGCCGCAGCCCAGGAGACACCACACCGTAGGATTCGAAACTGGAAGCATGACCAGCCTGCCCAGGCCCAGCCTGGACCTAGAGGTAAGTCTACTCCGTCCCCTTTTTTTAAGATGTCTTTCAGCGTAATTCCGCTATAAATTAGATAGATTTTGGAATTAGAATTGTTGAGCATTATACAGTCAGTAGATAAAAAGGAATAATCTGCATTGTAAAGAACTCAAATTAAAATTTTGGTTAATACACCATTGATAGGCTTATCAACTCTAAAGTTGTCAAAATGTATTTAAAATATATCCTTGGCACCTTCAAAATATGTCCAGTATAAGTCCATTTAACTTTTGTTGGTGTGAATGAGAAGTATGAGGTAAATTCACGCGAATAATTAACTTGAGATGTACTTATTGAGTAAAATAATTTAAATGTTGCCATAAGAGATAGTTTATGCTAGATAATTTAAATTTTGCGATAAGAGATAATTTATGCTAGATAATTTAGTTTATGCTATATAATTTAAATTTTGCGATTAGAGATAATTTATGCAAGATAATTTAAATTTTGCAATGATAATGCTAGATAATTAATATATATCCCTTCTTGTTTCAATACAGAAATTGTAGTTGCACTTTTTTTTCATTTTAGAACATTCACCAGTATTTTTCGGATTTACAAAATTGCTCATAAATTTCCATTACTATGTTGAACAACTTGCAATTGTGTAAAGCTGCTAAACTTCGGTGAATAGAAAACTTTTAAAAGATCAAATATGCCGCGAGGAAAAATAAGATTGTTAGTTATGAGTTAATACGCGAAAAACGGCGTCTAAGAAGCCAGTCCGTCAGGATACAATTTTTAATTGCCTTACTGTTTGAAAATAGCGCCAAATCACAGTAATTTTATTTTATTGTGCTGCCATCTAGCGTTCACTTTTGGTATCAATGTTTCAATTTATGAAGATGAATTATAAAGGCTTAAATAGCTTTCCATTTCCACCTAGAATATTTTGTTTATTTTAATATTGCACTTTTTTAAAGAAAATTTTTTTTTCATTTATTATTGACAGGTGGAAAGAATTTTAGCAGTTGAATAACGTATACATAGTTACCCATTTCGTGTAGGTCGTAAGTACGCGTTTATGTGCATGTATAAGTGTATAACTATGCAACTATTTATCATATCCTTACTTAAAACTGATACAAAACTACAGGTTGTTTGCATTTTGAATCTTTTACGTAAGGTATAAAAGAACTCGGATTTTTTTCAAAATTAATTAATTCATTTTATTTATTGTTGCTTTTACCCATACTGCACGTTTTTGTTACAAATGTTAAAGCAAACGATTTTAAATTGTTTAAAAATTAATTTTTTTAAAAGGAAATTTTTTATATATTGCTTTTTGTTCAATTAAGCTTTGGAAAGAAATTTTCTTTTGGGTATCATGCAAAATATACAGTTTATACTAAAAAATTGTTTTTGTTTTTATGGATCATGGATTTTACTTAATCATTCCAATTTTTTCAAAAATAAATTTGAAACAAAATCTTGTGCATGCTGAAATCCGTCTAATAAAATTTAAACTTTAGTTTGTGCTGCCATCTTTCGAAAACTTTGGCTCTATTGTTTTCTTATGAATTCTTAATTTACCCTTAATTTTCATCTTTTCATTTATTCAATGATCCTCATCACAATTGATTCGAAATTAAACTCTGTAGTATTTTTACACGTTTTTTTTTCAAATGATAGGGGAAGAATCAAAATCACTCGCTTAATTTGTAGTGTATGTTCGTGCGGTATAAAATTTCGTTGTAACATATTTTTGTGTGCTGCCACCTGTCGGAAGAATGGAGAAACCCCATTTAATTACTTAAAAGCATGATATTAGGTTATTTTCATTGATTCTAGGAGATAGTCTGTAGACGTTGTTTTTTGTGACATGCCTCTTAAGGAAAAAGAATATTAATTTAGCTAAAGTTATTTACATTAGATTATTTGCTCGTAGTGAGATGAATAAATAAACCTATCCTATATTATATACACTTTCAAAAACTTCCATTTATAAGTCAATTGTGCTTTTCAAACGCAATTAATATTTGTGAATACGTATTTCCATTAGCTATGTATTATTTAATTAAGGAAGATTATATTCATTACTACAATCGCAAACTTTTAATAAACTATATTCACGGCTAATCACGAGAACTATCCTCTCTAACTCGGGTGTTTCTCCTTCCAACCAAATTGGCATTTTGAGTCACTCTGAAAATGAATTTCACTTTTAAATAGCATATAAATAGTGAGTGATGTAGAAAATAATTGTTGCTTTGTGAAAAATATAACCACACTAGTTGTTATTGTCTTGTCCAAGTAGTACAGAGAAATCAAATGTCACCAAAGGCGTCCAAAACGGCTCTTGCAATGTCGAAGACCTTTGGCAAATAAAGCAGTTGATGTTCCGTGTGGCTTAGGTCTCTGTTGTGGAATTTAGCTGATATAGAACGACAGTTAAAATACGATTAGGAGAAAGTTGAATGTCAGGACAGTGAGGATAAGTATTATAACTTCTTTGGACATCAGGGGATATTTTTATCCCTTTAAAGTATGTTGTACGTAGTCTGACTATGATGGTAGAAATTACGCCGTTGCAATTAAGTTCTGGAATCAAGTGTTTTCTAACTGGATAATTAGTTTACGTCTGGCTATTACAACACCATCGGTAAGGGTATGGAAAAGTTGAGGGGAATTTCTAGCCTGCCACTGACCAAGGATGTCTATTTTGGCCATTATGTATTGCAAAGTGAAAGGTCTTTGGGTTGCAACTACTTTGTTTATAATAGGTATTATATCCTGTGTCAGTTGAGAGTTGCACCTTAAGATCGCCTGGAGCGCAGGTTTAAGGTCTGAGAACAGTAGATTGTCATTGAAACTGACAATTGCCCTGCTGTGGTAGTTATCCAAAGCTTCTTTAATGGCCATAAGCTCGCATGTAAAGTTTGAGGTGATTATGGTATAACGTCCGCTCTTGACATAACCACTGTAAGCTGCCATTCTGCTGAAAACTCTCATTGAAAACATTAAAATCTGCCATCAGTGAGTGACCATTATCCAATTATCTCTATTTTCATGATCGATCAGGAACTATCCCCTCTGAATAAACGTTCATGGAATTTTCTCAAAGTCAGCTGGGAAGGATTTACACAAGAACTCGAAAACCTCTACTCTGATTCGTCTGAACACAAGAACCTTGAGGAACTCCTCTCTGATTTTACTGGTCATATTCAAAAAGCAGCTAAACACCACATTGCCTAGAGGAAAGTGCAAAGACAACTGGATCCCATTTTTGAAAGCTATCCTAGAGAATTCATGAATTATTTTCGCTTATTCCTGAATTATTGTTCTGAATTGTAGTCGCTTTAGAAGATATTGGAGTGTATCTCTTTAGCGTGTTTCAGAGGTTGCTTCTTGTTTAATATAAAAACTGTTATTTCTTACTATTTAGTTTGCGTTTTCCTCACATAATACAATCAGGTCTAACGTTAAATTAAAAGTAAATTATGAATATCGATTTGTTATGAATATCTTTCGTGTCCGATTTAATGGCTTCTCCATCCCTACTGCCTTTCGATATCCCGAGAACCTTAACGATTAGCGAGATCTTTACCTCAACCAATACGAGGAGGAGGTACCGCGACGAAATATTAAAAGTTCCCTCGTGTTTTCGTTTGAGTTCAAACCTAACATCAGATTCATGCTTGTTGTTGTTCTTGCAAAATCCAGTTATAATTTCAAATTTGATAATTGTTTAAAGATATGCCAGTATTAAGATTAATCAGAAAAATTTCGAGAAATAAAAAAAAAATTCTATTATTACCACTTTAAAATTGCATTTGCTTACTTACGCGTGATTAACAAATATGCTCTTTTCAACTTCTATTCAAAGTATTTAAATAACAACAACAACAGAAAAAAAGCTTGGATAGTTTTATAAAAAATATATCTGTAAAAAGTAAGCGCAACAGAGAAGAATAAAAAATTTATAAAGTGTTCCTAGAAAGTGGATACATGATATTTGGTTCACACAAGCCTAAAGAATCAATATAGATTTTTATTAAAAAAAGTATAGCATTCACAAAAAATTGAACTATTTCCAAATTCGCTGAATTAGCCATCAACAAAAACGACTTCAAAATTGTATATATATATATTAAAAAATTCTTATATTGGATATATATATATATATATATATATATATATATATATATATACTTTATGTAAATGAAGTGAAAGGAGGTGCCACTAAATATAAACAATTTGCAGTACTTTTGCGTTCGAATAAGTTATGATGTTTGCATGTTATTCTAATTAGTTATGATGTTTGCATGTTATTCTAATTTTTGAACCGTTATAAAAATTATTATTACTTTTATAAAAAAATAATTGTAAAGTAAACCTTTGCGATATCACGTTAATTTTATGTTTTGCTTCTCTACAAAATAATATGAAATCAGAAACACTTTTAAATGTATACATTTTCAAGCCTTCATTTGTGCTTTATTTTTCATTATTCTAATAGTTTGAATTAAAGCTTTAGAAAATTGTTTTGATTTGTATTATCAAACTTCGGTTTTTATCGATAACGTTCAGAACCACCCTATCGTTTTCTGGTTTTGTAAATTACGAGGTTCGTCGCTCAAAGCCCTCGTGTAGCTGAACAGTGCGTCGTTCAAATTCACTCACTCGAACTTTTTTTATGTCGCTGGAAGAGTTTTGATGCATGTTTGATATTTTTTTTTACCATTGTTATGGCTGTACACAGGCAGATTTTCGTGCGCTTAACTAGGGTTTGAAATGTTTTTTATGCCCCAAACCTCCACCTATATCCCATAATTTTTAATCTCAAAGCTCATAATGTAGATTCTATCTAAATGTACGTAATATTTTTTTATGCATCATTTCAATTTCTTTAATAGATGATAAATTGAAAGTGTTTGATTTTATACTTAAGTGTGCTACACAAATGGTTAAAAAATTTGACTTCGGATAAATATACTGTATTGTGTAATGTAAAAGTTTAAATTTTGTGCTTAGAAAATTCTTGCATCGAAGAATTCTGATGCTACTGCAACATCTGATTTCGAAAATTTGTATTAAATCAGATCCCTCCTCTCTCCCCTGCCTTCCTGAAAAATAAAAATATAAGATTTTCGATAAAATTATTGTTTTTATTTTAATTGATTTATTTTTTTAGTTCGGTTTGGTTTTACTTAGCAGGGTTAGATGTTACATCGGGTTGTAAATTTAAAATATATTGAAGTAATATATTAAAAGACCTTAACAAAACTACTTGGTTAACATGCTAAAATCAACCTAACCTTGGGAAGAAACGATATTTTTAAAACCAATATATCCCTTTTTTCCCTCTTTGCACCTTCTTTTGGCATATAATTTTCACACTCAGGTCGCATCCCGAAAGAAACTCTGGCAGGTACAATGGCCTCTGGATTGATTCGCTGGTTACCATGACAACGTGATTGTAGCAGGAGAAAACTTCCTCCATCCGGTTTCCATGGCAACGCATCCGTCAGCTCGGGATAAAATTGCGGATCCATCGCTCTACAAAAGTTTCTTATTTAAACCGATAAGACGATTAGAAAAGTTCAGGGAACGTGGGGTGGGGTTCAAAAATGCAATTAATTTAGCTAGCTGAAAAGTTTTTTCAGAGATGATTTTTCTTTCTTTTCCTCCCTTTAACCTGATTAATTTGGAATAAAAAAATATATAACTTTCCTTGACTTATTAGTATTAGCCCCCTCCCCCCTTTTTATTGTGTGTGTGTGTTTTTATGACTTTGAAACAATTGTGTCTTTAAATTTTTTGCTGGGATAATGGTGAAAAACAGTAAATCATTTTTTCAGTGTAAAACTTATTGTTATGAGTTTTTGTTCAACCTTTTTTATCCACATATTTATTAGTATGCATGCTAATAGGTATTGTAAATTATTTTGGTGTACTGGTATTTTTGAAAACCATAGGACCTTTTTCTGCTAATTTCTCTTTGTATTTAATTAAATTTCACTCAGCACAAATTGATATTTATTATAAGAGATCTATAAGCACATAAATAAGTATTATCTTTTTCATGTAATTAAATATTTTTAAGATATTGATGTAAGATTCATTATTGTTTGTGTTTTATGTGTGTATAGACCAATATTTCGTCTTCAATTTGGGTTAAACGTAAGGCATGCTCTTCACGTTTCAGTAAAAGAAAAAATTATACTTGATTTTTTTTTGCAATGAAAATATAACTTTAAGTGACTTTGTAAAAAAAAATTGTATACTCTCAGGTAAAATAACTCGCGAATGAAGTTTTATTTTGTTTTATTGTAAGTTACATTATTTTAACTACGTGTAATGTACAAGATTCGAATATTAAACTCTTAAAAATTTTGAAATTTAGGCACTATAAAAGTTATTCTTACATTTCCCATGTTATTATTAGAACTATTATTATTATTTTAATTTTCTCCGGTAACTTCGCAATTTGCTATCTTTTGCATTTTTGATTGCGAAAAAAGTTTCATTTAAAAGTATTCATTTTCGTTGAATCGTATAATGCCACTTTTCTTATTGTATTTTCTGATGAGATTCTTAATGTTAATTTGAGCTGTTCACATATATAAAGGCTTTTGTTTTTATAAACAACATGTTTTTATAATGAACTTAATTTTCCAATAACTCTTATTCGAATATATACTTTTTATTCATTTTTAACTTATTTTATCTAATCAATTATTTTAATTGTTGATTATATTTTTAAAATACATTTAGATTTTCTTAAGCGTGAAAAAAAAATTCCTATTAACGACTAAGTCACGTGTGGCTAAATAATGTTTTAAATAGTTGAGTATTTTTGCATTGTTTTTTTTTTTTTAAGTATTTATAAAATATTTATTCTAGTTATTGCCCAGCAATATATCGATATCATATGAAAAACAGTTATCTAGTAAATTCTGTCTAGTTATCATTTATCTAGTTGAGGGCAATTTATGTGTCATTTGTGTTCTGCAGCCATTTCTCCTGTAGTTAGAAAATTGAGTTACTAGACATATCGGATTGCGCGAATCGGATATTCAACTTCACGGGTACTTACTTCCACGTTTAAATAATAGATCCTTACAGCTAACTAGTCCTAAATGTGCCTTTCATGCTATTAAGAATAATGAAATTCTTCGACAGCAGTTTATTGTCTAGGTCTTGAATTGTAACAATGGGCTATATGCTTCAGATCTATCCTCTCTAACACGGGTTTTATTTCGTCCTGCCGAATCGGTAATTTCAGCTAGAACAACTCCTCAATACAAACAAAGGTCACTACCGAATAGTATATAAATAGTCGTTGCTAAATAGTGATAATTTAGACCAATGTAGAAGTTGGTAGATGATACTGGCACATTGATTCGTTCAAAACCACATTGTCGTGTCAATGTTTGGAATTCAAGATTACGACAGTTCTCGATTCGTCAAAACTGAGGAGTAGTATATCGTCCAAATAAGTACAAAACATATCCTTTAATAAACATATCCTGCATGTAATAGCGCTGACATTTCTAGTATTGAATCAGTAAAAGTAAAATCCTTCGTATAACGCGCACTTTGATACAAAAAATGAGACGGGTCTGCGTTATACGACAGGTATAAAACTGATAGCTTTTAAAATAAAGAAGAAATGAGCCTTAAAAAAAATAATAAATTCTACATATCGTCGGTCTAATTATCAGACTGCGTAATTCCATCTGGGATGCTAATTTTATAGAGTAAGGCTGGGCGCCAAGTTGTTGTTTATGTTCGCCAAGATAGGCGATAATATTACAATATGGTTTACTTTGATATTTTATCGTGCGATAATGTGGTTGCCATGGGGATAACGTATATTAGTGTTAGTTTTTTGTTTTGGTTATTTTCTCCGTGGGATCTCTGCTCAGCAAAAGTAACACATTGTTCAAATTTTGTGTAATGAAAGCTTAAAATAGTATAAACAATTTATATCTGGAAACGTAATACATTAATATTACTTTCTGTTGTATTTATTTTATGTTAAAATCTTGCTACCACCTCTCCCTTCGAAATCTAGTTTTATTATGAAATAAAAAAAGTAATGATTATATATATATATATACTGATCGAGGATTAAATTAAAAGCGGAGCGCGCGCTGAGGCATGGCGTAGACAAAACAAAAGGATTAAGGAATCGCGCCAAAAAGCGCTTGGCGCGTTGCACTGCTATATCAAATCAGTAACGCCGGTGGAGTTACGCAGTCTGATAGTTAGGCCGACGATATATCGAAATAATGTTTACTTTTAAGATGTGGCTTGCAGGGACGGCTTAAAGCCTGAGCCAACTGGTCCCGGATCCAAGGTCTTATTTTTGGTGGGTCCTTCCTTGTTCGTTCTTGACTCTGTCTGAATAAGATCATCATAAGATCAATGGTAAAATATTATTCCCGAACATGTTCTCCGAAAAACAGGGAATTTCAAACTGCATGTCAGCTGACAAAAGTCGTAAGACTGTATAATTATGGGATAACCGTTGTCCATGTCTAGACTTAGACCTAATATAATAAGCATTCATTCAACTTATTTAGTCTAAATACGGCCATCGGTCGAGCCGGTTTGTGCCTATGTTTTTGAGATTGTGAGTCATGCACATTTGTTTCAAATTACCGTTTGAACGAGTATTTGACTATGCATCCTATGTATTCTCAGGTAAGGCGTACTATTGCATAGGGCGCATGTGCCTCAAAAAATCTTAAAATTTTTAGACCCAAGGCCTCAAAGAGTCGTAAGATGTCCCAGGTGGCATACCTGAAAGAGATGTAATTCTAGAAGTATACTATGTTTTTCCCAAACCTTGGAATTATACCTCGAATAAATTGTGGGAACCCCCCTGGGTTCCACCCTGGACACCAAGATTAATTTGAGGCAAGGAATCACTAAGAGTCATTTGTCTAATAATAACTTGTATTTATTGTCTTGATTCAAATATCAGAAACTAATAAAACATGTAATATTTCTATGTTACGTCCAACAAAAGGGATTTACCTTTAATATTAAATTAAATTACGAATTATGAAATTAATCAATAATTACGCGTAAAGTCAAATAAGGTCTACCGAAATAGGAGGTCCGAGAAATACACGTAACTCGAATTATTAGCTTTCATTAACTTAAACTAATTTTATTAAACTAGCGATTGTTTTAAGCGATAATAAACTATATTATATCACTTGACAATACTTTGGTATCTTCAAAAGATTCCTTCGTAGATCACTAACAGTAACTCTTCAGTATCATAATCTAATTGAATCCTCCAAACTTGAGGCTACTGCTGCTGTGTCAATAGCCTTCATCTTTGCTAGCTTGCAACGCTCTACTTAAATACCTTATCTACTTTGCATATCCCGTTCGCTTCTCGGAGTTGATTGGAAATATACGCGAATTTATAATCCCCAAAAAGACGCCTAAGAATATTAGTGGAAAGGTTCCGTTCAGATTCGTCACAAAATGACTTCAAAATATAACTGCATCGCATATATACATTTCAGGTTTCATTGTAAAAAAAGGAGGTGCGTGTAATACGCCGGATTTTACTGTATTCACATTTCTTGCTTGTAATCGTTTCGAGTTTGATTCAACGGCTTATTCACCCGTTTTGCTTTCGGAACCCCCTCCCACGCTTCCGGGAATGCTAACAATAATTGAGATGTTCACCTCAACCAACACGAGAAAGAGGGTCCACGACGGCTTAAAGTTAAAAAATAGATAAAAGAAATAAAAGAAATCAATTTGCTTTGTTTTCAGTAAGTTTTAAAATGAACAATTTTCGCATTTTAATAAGAAAGACAAATAAAATTTTGGATTGTAAATATCACCGCGAAGGTTTTTCTGTCCCCAGGTGAAATTATGGGTGTTTTGGCTTAGTAAATTTTGTCGGAACGGAAACCATATTTTTGGCCTTATCGCATCAAATATTCTTAAATTTTTCGAAGCACGTATTTCTGTGATCTAGATATAATTGTGTACCTTCAAAGAAAGGAATGAAAAAAGATAACGGGTCGAAAATAAACATGACTTGTTGTTGGGAGAACACGTCGCCCGTATTTATCAAAGACAGTTAAGGTATAGGACTACCCTAAAATTGAGAATTTATTCAAAAATTGACAAATTTTTATGGGTTTTTATAGGCTATCTTATTAGCTTTATAAAAATACTAAGTTTTTTATTTTCCATTTACTAGAACAAAAACTACAAGTGTTTTAGTAAACGCAGGGGTCACTACTTTAAGCAAGATGTCATACTTTATAATGCATTTTCCTCGAAATGTGTTTTTTTTTTTGAAAATGCACAAACGGGGACCGCGATTGCTCAAAAAGTTTTGAAAATAATTAACTGAAATTTTTTGTGTATGTTCTGTATAATAGTAGAAGTGTTTTAACCTTCAGATTTCTCAATCAATTTTTTATTTCAAAATTTACAGTCCCTTATGTGAGTATAATCACTGGTTTTTTTATAAGTAATTTCAGAAAATAACTAAGATGAAGTGCTCTAGTTATTGTGAAAATTAAAATATCTTTTATCCTGAAGGCTATTTCAAAAATGAATAGCAAAGCAACACATCAAAATCGAAAATTTGTTCGTTAATTTTTTGTACGGAGCTGGGCCCCGCTCATGTAATTTTTTTACCCATTTTTTTACCCATTTTTACCTATTTTAGTAATAATGATTTATTTTTCTCTTCTTAATTTTAGTATCTTTCTCTTAAAATGTAGTAAATATAAATCTAAAAACCACACACACACACAAAAACCCATATCTTCAATAAAAAAAAATGTCGCAAGTAGTCGGATACCATAACTTAGAGAGCAGAACAGATCACCAGAAAACTTCAGCGTTCAAATATTGTGACAACCAGTGGCAAGCAACCCCCAAAGAAGTCAAAATGAAGGGAAAAGGTCGATAGTTGTTACCTCTTTTAGTGCCCTAATCTTTGGATGAATCCTCTTTATTGTTTTGATTGTCCTTCTGGATTTTCCACTTTATGATGCGTGTTATTATTCCTGTTCATTGCTCATTCAGTGCTACATTTTAAATCACTCATTTGTTTCATCCAGACTCGCATCCACGGCGTTCATTTCTAATTGACGTTCTTGTCTCGCCTCGTGCTCTCAATCGTGTCCGGACACGTCTCGCTCGCTCCGGGGATGTCATTTGGTTTCCTCACGCTCCCTGTCACCCTGCCATCCGAAAAGCTTTCTCGTGTCGCCCGCTTGTTTGAAGAGGAGGCATGTTTGTCCTCTTTTCCCTTCAAACACACTCTGGTATCGATCCACCCTTGGAAACGCCGAATTATTTCGGTGAGCGGCTTCGAGAAGGTCTGGAATAGATCCAGAACATTTTATGGTCGCCCTGACAGGTGGAGTGGGGATTCACGCAGAATGGTGTCCATATTTCTTTCGCAAGCGAGGGGCGTTAGTGTCACACCAGCTGACGCGGACATTCGTCGGTGTCCACTCCAGTGAATTTTGGGGTTCGAGGGGGGGGGGATACGCTTGTCTGTTTTAAATGGAGGTAGAATTCTCTGAATGACCTTTTTTTGAGCATATGAATAAATAATGTGCATATTGAATCACTTGAAGTATTTCCTTATTTTCTGAAAAACGGCATACAAATCATCCATATCTATTACAAGTAAATAAATCTAACTAAAAGTCGACTGGGTTTTGTGAAAATTTAGTGAATGTCTACGAGAAGTCTAGATCGACTACCTTAAAAAAAAACTTGGGCTCCGCCTATATATAAGTCACATAATTAGTATTATCAAAAACTTTTTCAAACGAACCACTTTTCTGCTGCTGAGGTGAATAAAACTACATTTAATGATAGAAAGAATGTGGCATACCCGTACGTCTATATATAGATCTACCTCAGCGAGAAAAGCCCTGACTCCACCTCCTTTATAAAGTATTTCCATTTAATCACACAAGGAGAATCTGAGAAAATGAACTAATGTATAAATGACGTATAAACAACGAAAAAATGATTAATTTTTAACAAAGTGACATATAAAAGAGAATTTGGATATTTACTTTTATGATTTTTTTGAAGACCAACTAAACCGATACCCCATTCTATACTTAGTGAAAATTAGATATTAAAGAATTCAGGTATGTCTTGATGTATCATTTACACTTGTCGCCACCATGCGGCCGCTTGGGAAGTAGGATGCACAGAATTAAGAGACATTTTAATAAAATCAACACCTTTATTTAACGTATCAATTTCCTATCAACTTTTAACTAAGCAAAGGAAGCGATGAACTTAATTACTAATCTAAATATCCATAACTATTAATTGGATAACCTATCTTCACCTAACTTCAGTTAATTCTGCAGCATTGATGATAAAGCCCTCGTGTAGCTGCACAGTGCGACGTTAATATTCAATCAATCAATCAAGCAGCATTGATGATCTTTTTGCGTTGGGCTATCTGGAACTCTGATAGCTTCAATTATTATAACTTTAACTTCAGTATTAGCCTGATGGCGATCAATCAAATCTCTCTCTTCGCTTCACTTTAAGTAGCCTCACTTTTGCATAAATCACAGTTCCTCCACGGGAAGCGATTTTTTTCATACAACAGGTTAAAAGAATCTTTCTAAAGGATTAGTAAAAAAACGCGAATATAACTCATTACACACTTTCTTACATACACTGGACTTACATATTGTACAATTAACTTTCAGATGACCCTTTTCCATTGAAATAGTTCTTGAAGGGATGTTTATATTCTATGAGTAGTATTGTGATTGATGTTTTAAAAAAATCCCTAGTATTAAATCTAAATAATTTTTGTTATTGTATTTTGATAGAATTTCAAAGAGGAGGGGAAAAAAAGAAAGAATTATCCCTTAATAACTTGTGACGGCTCTATCCGCGATTTTCTTACTAAAAATCCTCTTAGGGAATTTTTGGTCCTTAAAAATTATTTTCTTCGAACACTTCCTCTGAAGAAGAGAACGTGAACATGCAAATTAAGACTACTATATAAAGTCTAGGCTTTCAGGTTAGAAAGAGAGATAGGGTAGGTAGCTAGCGGAGCAGTGATTAATCGAATGTGATGCAGGTATTTAGAAATTCATAATTCTAATAATTAAGGTGACGATCTGTCACTTAGATTTAAATCGAGATTAGATAGCTAGGAAGTCAAATTGAATGGAAGTAAGTGTTACAAGTGATTAAAGTCTTCTCATATCTCGTGTACCTTGTTAATTGTCCTCATATTGATTAATTGGGCGTATCTCTTAGCTTTGATTGATTGTACTGTCGTTTGTGCAGTGAATAAGTGATTTCAAATATGCTAGTCTTCCGTCCCTTTCGACCACACCGTCAGGTGTGGAGGCGAAATTCTTACATACTTATATAGTAAATGTATCTTCTCAAACTGCATGCTAATTAACACAAAAACCTACCTCCGATAAACTTGAATTTAAGTTTTATTATAGTCCATCTAACTCAAGAATATACTTTAGCAATATTCGTTGATTTCTATTTTGCTTTGGTATTGGATGCTATGGTTAAATTACAGTTGGCCAATAATCGGAGAATTGCATGATAGAAACACTGACTCTCTCCATTTAGTTAATCCCTTTCATCTGAAAAAATGGATATTACAGTTAATGTTAATTAAGCTTCATTATGTGGAAATAGCATGCAGCTGAATGGTTATGCGCACAAATTCGTGGCGGGTGTTTCTGTCGAGTGGTGGGTTCACGAGTTCAGTGCCATTAAAATCGACCACTTGTTGACTGGAGATGAAAAGCGGATAGTGTACAAACACGTGATTAGAGAAAAAGCATATGTTTACAAAGGGGAAACACCACCATCCACATTCAAAGCTGGCATGCATCGGAAGAAGGTTATGTTGTGTTGTTGGTGAGACAGCAAGGGTATTGTGCACTATGAGTTGCTGAAAGAAAATGAAACGGCCGTTACTGTTGGCGACTTGATGTTTTGAACAAAGAAATTCAACGTAAACGCCCGTCTTTGGCCAACAGAAAGGGTATGATTCTTCATCTCGACAATGCTAGACTACACGTGGCAAGCAACACCGCATAAAAAAATGCATAGTTGGGGGTTTGGGAAACTTTACCTCAGCCAGCATGAACTCTTTATATTGTACCATCTGTCTATCATCTGCTCGGCCGCTGCAAAACTTTCTGGATGGAAATAAATGTATGAATTATGATGGATCCAAATGGCAGTGGAAGAATACTTTGTCTCCAAAACAGAGAAACTCTTTTCCAGGGGGTTAGATAAGCTGTCAGTACGCTTGCAGATAGTTATAACTAATGGGAAAAAAGCACTATATATTAGATTAAATTCTAAATAAAAAGTGCTAAAAAAATAGTTTTTTCATTAGAAAAAACCGACAAAACTTTTCCTGATACCCAATATTTCCACTACCTGTCTGGTCAAAAATCGTCGTTAATTAATAATTCTTCATTCAGCTATAGTTCAATTGTAAGGAAACAATGTAAAATCATATCGATTAATCATCAAGTTTTCTTGGGATTTATAAATTACCATTCTAGTGCATTTATTTCTTCAATTTACTGCTGTTGAAAATTCTTTGTAATAATATAGATTAGAGAATATAGAAATTATAAATTCATCTAATAAAATACATAATGATCTAACACTAAAAATAATTAAAATTTTTGCATTTATATAATTATTTCTGTGACACAAAAGAGGTTTCTTCAGAAACTGTCGCTTCTAAGTGAGCGTCTTGGCAGTTGTCAAAGAGCTTTCGCTAGACATGTCTAATTCCATACCGTACCGATGGAGGTCTTGGAGTCTACACCTACTTGTCGCCATTGATCTGAAGGTAAAGCCTACTTGCTGTCCAATTACGGGGTCGTTGAAAGCTTCAATTACTGAAATTCTGAAGGGGGATAAGTGACGGGAAATTGCGTTTCTCTGCCGAGCTGAGCTCTTTTTGTCAACAGGGTTAAGACCCTGAGTTTGGTACTTGGGTGGAAAGTGATGGAAAGAAACGGGTTGTTGAAAAAAAAATGAAATTTTCTGGGATTGTGAGCTTTTTGGGTTTTATTATTGCGAAGTAGTATTTATTTTATCCTGAGAACAGTCTATAATACATTTGATTGTAACTATGTGTTGTGCTGGGTATTACATTGCACAGTATTCTTCAAATTTCAGAGTCATTAAAAAATTATTTGATTTCACTTAGCTTTTCTCACACAAAACAAATGTAACGAAAGAACGAGCTAACAGTATATTATTAAAAAGCTTCATTGTTTTGAGCTATAATCGAGCGAAGAACATGACCAAGGCTGGACCCATATGGCATGATCCATATGGATTTAGGGTCTCGAAGAAGGGGTGCATGTCTCTCGTTCTCGACTTAGCCTCAGTAAGATCATGATCCAAATAATTTAAATATTCAAATGTTTTTCCCAGATATATTCTCCAACAAACAGAGAATTTAGAACTGGTAACATTGTATAAACTGCATTATCACACCGTGTCTAGGCCTAGTCCTACCGCCATATACTATATTTCGTAACTTGTATGTCCAGAAACGAAACACCTTTTTTTTCAACTTTACCAATATCTTTTAAAGTATCCAAAGGAGGACTGATTGTAAACTCTTGCAATAATACTCGAGAGTCCACCATCGAATCTCCTACACAATGATATTTTTTCAAATCGTTTTCTCTCGCGCTTCTCTTCCCTCGTTTACTTACTAGAGTTGAGTGGAAGTTGACTGCATGACATGTTCATTATTCAGAGTAGCAGTCGGTCAAGTTGGTTTGTGCCGAAGTTTGTGAGTCGCGCACACCTCTTTATTACGGGTTAGCGGTTTATACGAGTATTTCAGAACGTATGCTATATGCTATCCACTCAGTCTCAGAGGGGGGGGAACATTTGCATAAGAGCCCAGGGTCTCAAGAAGTCTTAAGCCTGTGTCACGATTGCCGTCAGTTTCCATTTTTATTTCAAGTCCAACAATTGAAAATTAATTTGAGACGAAATAAAGTTATCCCATCTTTCGCTTTCGTCTTGCTTCTTATTTAAAAGTTTGTGAAGAGTCGTTGTCTGAGGATGTTTAAGAGAACGTATAATGTGAAAATTCATTTAATTATATATTATTCAAGCAAAGTAGAACATTTTACTACACTAAAACAGAAAACTTGGACATTATTGTGGTTAAGGTATCCGACTAGCCTAAAATCATGAATTTTTAAAAAGATTAAACGTTTTTTTTTAATTTTTTTTTATGATTTTATTTTATAGGCCATCTTATTAGCTTTATAAAAATACCAGGTTTTTTATTATCCATTCTCTAGAACAAAAACTAAAGGGTGTTTTTTTTTAGAGGTATAGAACTTTAAATTGCAATAAAACAACGATGTATTATTCGATTCACATGAATTTTTTTTTATTCGAAAGATAATCTTGTGGCATTACATTTTAAATATGATTTCTGGCATAGGACTGCCACGGCTGGCTCGGATGTAGTCCAATCTGGACGTCCAATTTTCGATGACTTTTTCCAACATTTGTGGCCGTATATCGGCAATAACACGGCGAATGTTGTCTTCCAAATGGTCAAGCGTTTGTGGCTTATCCGCATAGACCAATGACTTTACATAGCCCCACAGAAAATAGTCTAGCGGTGTTAAATCACAAGATCTTGGAGGCCAATTCACAGGTCCAAAACGTGAAATTAGGCGGTCACCCAACGTGTCTTTCAATAAATCGATTGTGGCACAAGCTGTGTGACATGTTGCGCCGTCTTGTTGGAACCACAGCTCCTGGACATCATGATTGTTCAATTCAGGAATGAAAAGTTAGTAATCATGGCTCTATACCGATCACCATTGACTGTAACGTTGCGGCCTTCATCGTTTTTGAAGAAAGATTCCACCAGCCCATAAAGCGCACCAAAGAGTCAGTTTTTCTGGGTGTAACGGTGTTTCGACATACACTTGTGGATTAGCTTCACTCCAAATGCGGCAGTTTTGTTTGTTGACGTAGCCATTCAACCAGAAGTGCGCTTTATCGCTAAACAAAATTCGCTTATGAAAATCGACTATTATTTTCGAAATAAAATTGCACAATTTGAAAGCGTTGTTCAGGCGTGAGTCTATTCATGATGAATTGCCAATCCAAACTGAGAATAAATCACTTGACAGCTGTTAAATCGGTCGCCATCTTGGAAAGTAATGCCAACTTAAACTTCTATACCTGGAAGAAAAACACTCTGTACAAGTGTTTTAGTAGAAGCAGATGCCGTTACTTTATATAACATGTCAAACTTTAAAATGCATTTTCCTCGAAATTTGTTTTTTTCTAAACGTTCAAACGGGGATAGCGATTGCTCAAAACGTCTTTAAAATAGTTTGCTGAATTTTTTTTGTGTATGTGCTATATAACAGTACAAGTGTTTTAACCTTCAGATTTATCAGTCACTATTTTATTACAAAATTTACAGTTCTTTATGAGAATATAATCACTGTTTTTCTAAGCAATTTCATACAATAACTAAGATAAAGTGCTCAAGTTTTTGTAAAAATTAAAATATCTCTTATCCTGAAGGTCATTTAAAAAAAGGAATAGCAAAGTAATACATCAAAATCGAAAATGTGTTCATTTACTATTTGTACAGAGCGGGGGCCCGTTTATGTAATTTTTTGTTAATTTTTACCCATTTTTTTTTATTTCAATAGTAATAATTTATTTTTCTCTTCTTAATTTTAGCCTTTTTTTTCTTAAAATGTACTAAATAAATCTAAAAATCACAAAATCTCCATACCTCCATTTTGTAAAAAAAAAAGAAAAAAAAAAGTTTTCGGATACCTTAATATATTAACTGTTTATTTGATGTCGTCATGACACTCCTTGGTTAACTTCACAAGTGGCAGCATATATCATGGTCTCATATCATGTCGAAATTCTAACCTTCTTTCTTAGCTACGTATTATTATGACTTCCATTCAATTATGTACAGTGCTAACCATATGAGATTGTGACCACAAACTTCATAGCTGGCGATGATTGAGTTAGGTGTTATTACTTATGCCAGCTGATCTAGGTCTAGGAAATTCATCGCGGCTAAGGGCTAGTTGTACGCTTGTCGTTAGCTATAGCTTCGGGTACCATACAGATAATACCATGATTTGGCTCGGTTCTACCCTAATGTTAAGGGAGAACACCCTGGGGATAGTTAGGGGCCTCCCACCTCTCTTCCTTGTCCACCAACCTCGCGAGAGAATTTGCGGCTCGACGGCTATTTAAAATACCCCCTGTGGCGCGAATACTCTATATATTTTCAAAGATGGATGCTTTCTCCGGGATTCGAACCCAAGCTTTACAGCACCGCAGTCCGCGTCACTAACAACTATACCGGATGGGCGGCGAGTAAAATTATTGTTTCGAGTCTTATTTCCATCGAAGATACATTCTGCAGAATATTAACGACCTGCAACATGCACTGAATTCATTCAGGTATTAGAATACATATAATGGTTTATCTTCAGCTTGGGAATTTTCACGCCAGTTGATAATTTCTCAGAGAAATAAGTTGAATCGCTAATATATAATCCTAGAATACACACATCTCTGATGCGACTTTTATTCAAATCAACGATCTCATTCTAAAACTTTTTAATTCCTTTTTCTTTTTAAACTTTTTTCAATCGATCGTAAAAGTAAACTGATCTTTAATGTATAGCAGACATTCTTTTTCGTTTTATAAAAAACCGAGGGAAGACCACGGAGAGTTTTTATTTTCATTTCTTTATTTAGAAATTACCTTTTGTTTTACTTGGTCCGTTGATTAGAAGGTTGAATAAAAGTATGAGTTTTCTATTTCTTTTTTGCTGTAGAAAATTTCAGCGAAATAAATAACGCTCTTGTTCACTGCTTTCTTTCTTGAAACAGAGAAGGCATGAAAAAAAATTTACTAGAGATAGCATTCAGCAACTTTGCGCTGTACATCCATCTCGCCTTCCTAATTATTATCCTTCTTATCGTTTTAATGTGATTTTTTTCGTTTACTGTTTGTTTACTCAGTTCTTTTAATTTTCTCATTGATTATGTTTATTACTCTTATTTTTTACAATTAGATTATTTAGAGCCATGAAACGCTGAGAAAATTTTACAACGTCCACTAGGAAAAGGCTAAAGGGTAGATAAAAAACTAAACACTTTTTAATTTTTTTGCTTAACATGTTTTTTTTTTCTGGGCTAAATTTATTGTAGCAATTTCTTCTCTTATATTTGTCGTTCATTTTTTGTTTGTTTTTGATTTTATTCTTTTCCCTTCATTTTATCATACATTTTTATTTTAAATTACGAACTGGATTACTAAAATCTCTTTTTTTGTTGTTGTCGTTGTTGTTTTACGTTTCCTGTTTCAGTGTTCTTTGTTTTTTAGTCGTTGTTCGAAATCCTAGAAATACTTAACTCAATGATTAATACATCAGTTAGTTTTTAAGATGGTTTTTTTAATGGTTCTAACTAAGGAATGCTGTGTAATTTACTGATAATTAATCCTTTATGTGTACTCGTAGGATTTGTTTTTAAAAGGGTTGTAAGCAAATTAAACTAAAAAATATATTCATACGTTTCTTAGTGTATAAATCGTCAACTTAAACGCAGGATTTAATTAAGTGAAACAAATTGTAGCCTACAGCGACGAGTTTTTAAAAGTTATATTGTGAACTGATATTTTTTGAATGAGAAATTGTAAAAGTTTCTCTTTTTTCCCCTCTGAATAAAATCATTATTAAAGATAACCTTATCAATTTAACTGAAAATAATTCTTTATAAAACCACATACGTATTACGTTACTACGCTTCATTCATTTCAAATTAGTGGAATTTCAATATTTTTATTTAATCCAGTTACAAAATCGCTTATTTATTTTTAAAACAAGAAGCTTCTACATTTTCACATTCTACTTTGTCTCTCGCTGACCGAAAAAGTAGCTACATCTTTATATTTTACGTTGTGGGATCAGCCCGCAATGTTTATCATGTAAAAGTCACGAAATTTACTCTATTATATACAAATTGTTTCCAAAAACTGTTTGATTTTATTAACAAAAAATACAAGTATTCAGTTACAAAAAATTTTAAACCAATATTCTTTCTTACTCTCTTTTCCCAATGATACTGCTACTTAAGAAAAACTGTTGAAACGCCTCTTTTGAAATGGCACGCAAATAGACCGTCGCATACAGTATGATGACTTTCTATACTGAATTCTTGTCCCTTTTATAGTTTTTTTAAGGTCCCCTAGAACTACCTTACATAAAATGTAATGTTCTAACCTTCTTAAAATTTTTCACACGTTTTGTGTCAAAAATGAAAATCTAACGTCACTCACTTATCCATCGATGGTCGGATAGCTTTTGTGAACAGGAATTAATTCACGCCTACATACACGAACCAAAGAATACCTTCCTGCATCATTTGTTTACACACAGCACATTTTAGCTACATTTTTTGTTCGCTCAAAAAGAAATATTTTGTATATCTAAGGGGATGAAGTACCATAGAAATCAGCCAGTAATGAGTGTAGGACTGTATTCTATCCAAAACTGTCAGAATTAGGGTGGCTATTAAACTAAAATTACGAATTTCGTGTCACAAGATATTCTTTGGGTTTAATAGGAAAATGTAGATAATTCAATGCTACAGCATCGAGCCACATTATTATAACCTCCCCTATCCCTTACAAGCCGTAAAAATAGTGGTCGTCATAATAATGTGATTCGAGCCTGTGGTTTTAATGTCCTTCAGGTCTCTTTATTTCGACTGAAAATATCAATTTCAATAACATGGCGTAGACCAGGGATGGCGAATCAATGGCACGCGTGTCACTGATGGCATGCGACACAGTATTTTGGGCACACCACCGATCAAAACAGTTTGCATTTTAAATCAAAGTAACAAAATTCAATATGAAGTATTACAAACAAACGCGAGTAATCGGTCGCAGTTTTCAACGAGATTTTCTAAGTTCTAAGAATTCTCGGAAACGCTCAAGTTTTTTATGTACCCCTGATGTGACTTCATTTAATAAACTGAACTTGTCCCAATTCGATTGGTTGTAAATTGAAATATTTGAAGTGCAACTCTGATTGATTTCCAGTCTAATTCAATATGGATTCAAAATGGATCAAGTTGGAATTGATTGAAGCAGAAAGATTAACAAGCAATTTAAGTAAAAATGCTAGTAATGAAATTTTAGTAACAGATTTAACTGCTTGAAGAATCTAGACCATACTATTTTAATTATACTGTCATCTACCTACGTCGACGAGTCATTATTTTCAGAGATGAAAAACATTTAAAGAGACTCGCTTAGAAACCGCTTGGAAGATGACTCCAATTAAGCATGCGTTCTGTTAAAAATAACGACTTACAATCCTAATATAACTTATTTTTCATCTATAATCTGCAACAGCAGAAACACACAACTTACTTTAATTTGAATTACTTTAACCAGACCGGGCCGTGGGTAAGGCCGGACTGGGTTCGATGCTCGATGTCACCAAATACCCTCCGAGTGCACACGGAGTACGTGCTCGTTAAATCAGTGGGTCCGTAGTCTTGTGGGCTTATTCACTAGGCAAGGAACTGGAGAATATTTCCCTCCCCTTCAGTTCACTTGCAGAAATTGTGGAGGTGGAGATAGAGGTCGTGTCGCCATCTATCGTCCCTTCGGGGAAGTTTCTCTGAGCTTAAATCGCACTGTCACCTGTATGGTGCTCAAGGCCAACGACAGGCCTGCCCATGCCACAATGAATTTCGTGGGCCTCGTTCTGACTACGTCAGACAGGTGGCATTAGCCACAACAACAAAGTGTAGTTTTTCGTAGTAAATAATGAGTTTTTTTTATTAGTATTTAATTTTATTATTTTCCCAATAATCGCAAGTCAAAATTATTTTTCGGCACGTCTATACCTCATTAAATGTTTCTTTACAAAAAATGGCGCGTCGATCCATAGAGGGTCGCCATCCCTGGCATAGTACAGTGGTTTCTCTATATTAATTGTACGTCTTTCTTTGCCAGCCCAGTTGCACCGTCTGATCAGTAATCCACCTGCTCTCGTTTTGATTGATAAAAATCATAAGAACTCATTTTGTGATGTACTCAGTAATTAAATTGATTTTTACCGTTATGCCGAACTTCAAGAAAAGTCGATATCGTACAACCTGTTATTGACATTGGTTGGGTATGCACACGCCGACAGAATCAGCATCGATCGATCTCTCAGTGTGGGGCAGTGATTATGCATAGATTAGAGCATATTTCCAGGAACCCAAAGTCTCTATTTCGATCTCAAATATTATTTGGTAAACAATGCGTTTTTAGCTCGAAACGTTCTCATCTGGTATTGTTTTTGTTTTTTTGTTGCTTGTATAAATTATCAAGATATTGGGAAATGGAATAAGTGTATTATCTACTTAATCGATTTTCTGAATACTGAGGTGGAAAAATGTCGGGAGTGCCGTGAGTTTGGCATTAAAGAAGACATTTTCTTAACTTGCAATTTGTTTCACAGAGTCCCTGGTATTTTCTTAGTTAATTCCAAGAATGCAATTTTACTTTTGTAATTGTGTTATATATCATGGTCAAAAGATAGTTTATTGTTCAAGTTCAATTATTCTCATCGCCAACTGCAGATATTAATATTTCATGTTCAACTTGTTTATATATTTACATAAGTTTAATTTTATAAGCTATATTTAATAACTGTAACCTATATGGCATATTGTGATATTTACAGATGTAAGCATCTGCCTTATTGAGACTTTTAAATGTAATGTTATGTTTTGTAAAATACCTATTGAAATTTTTGAAAACTTAATATTGAAATTTTGGTTTTTAATTTTATAAATAAATTCATTATCATTGCTAATGTGACTTTTATTTATTTATTGTACAGCAAGACTTACAAAGTCTCCATATTTTCAAAATCCTGTTCCCCTTACAATCAATTCCGTTTCATACAAAGCTTTGTTATAATAGTAAATTCTGTTTTGTAAGTAGTAGTTGAAAAATAATAAGAATGTGATGATTTTGTTTAATTATTTACGTAAAATATCAATTTAGCTTACACCTTTGACGACGAAAGGAAAAAAAATAGTGCTTAATTGTACTAACAACTCATTTTTCTCTATTAAACTTCCATCGAATATGATAATATGCACCAAACTTGCAATAAATAAAGCTATACATTAAGACAGAATCCAGCCTATTAGATTGTTAGAAGCAAATTTCGAACGCCTTACTTATAAAAATATTAATAATTTATTATATGTAAATTTGCATTATAGTTTTCTTTAATTTTGGGTTAATTTTTAAAACGTAATTTCATTATATTAAATCTTATAGATAAGACTGTAATAACACAATGAAATTTTGGCGTCACAAAAAATTTAAACGCCAGATGTATTTATGAGAAGTTAGTTAACTTCTATAGTCGTCAAAAAGCAATGTGAAAAAGACGCAAGGAATTAAAAATAATAACTTCTTGTAAAAATTATGTATAATAATTACTTGTAATCATTTGTCTTAATTTTGCATCATCAAAATCATAGTGTGACGCGAGGGAGGTAGAATCATTGAAAATTAGGTGCTTCAAACCAGAAAATCAAACTCATAGGAAACACTTTTAAGTAGTACTCGTGTAGTACTAAAGTAGTACAATGTAAGGATAACATAGTCAATGTGTTCATGTTGGTGCCAACGCGCAAAGGTTTTCGTTAACCCATTGTCCCTATAACTGATAAAAGCTAAAAGTTATTTCGTTGTTTTATCTATTTTTTTTACTTTATATCTATTATTTTGTATCGTCCCCCTTTTTTTATTTTGATTTTTTCTTTTAAATTTTCTAGGATTGAACTATTTCTGTTTGTTTTGTTTTCAATTTTGTTTCCCCATCTGGAATTTTTTTCTAAACATTTTAGCATAACATAAAAAACTAACATTTCCTATATTGTCTTTTAAACTGTGTGATCTGAAATATGTAGAAAGGCATAATTGTAAAATTTCAGAAGTAATAGGGTAATAGTGTTTTTTAATAAAAATTTCTATTCTTCGCGGAAAAGAAATTGTCTGGAACTCAGATAATTAAAGTGTTGCTCCGTCAAGGCTTAACTCATTTACGATAAATGGCTAGCAAAAAAAAAAAAAAAAAAAATTGAAAGTTTTATTTCTTCGCATACTTGATCTGATTTCTGACAATGTAGATTAGTGAATAATATTAAGTTGGAAGAAAAAATTCATTATTTTTGCATGAATTTCAAGACTTTATTTAAACATGCTTTGGATTGTCCGATTTGGGTCGAATATGCACCATTTTGTTGAATAATTTGTTGCCATTTTAAAGGTAGCTTCATAATGCCTTTCTCATAGAAGTCTTGGTTCTTATTGGAGAAAAACTCTAGTAATCGATTTTCACAATCTTCTCATGATTCCAATTTCTTATCACGAGGCGAGGTGCATCTTTAACATCAAAAATGCCTGAACAGAATCGACGAAATCAAAATTGCACGTAACTAGCAGTTACAGTATCGACACCATAAACACCATTCACAATTTCAGTCGCCTGGCTCGTATTTTCGCCTTTATCAAAGAAAAACTGTAAAATGTATCGAATTTTCTCTTTCTTGATTTCCATTTTTAATACTCTGTAATTCACAACTGAATGAACCTAACAAAAAAAAAATTTTTTTAGTTTGAACTGTTACCTTGAGAACAAGCATAAATTTGAAGTTGTTTGACACATATTTCACGAAATATCGACACTACAGCCCTCTACCGAAAAAATAATGAATTTCTTTTTCCCCAACCTAATATTACAACACTTTAATTTTTTTCAGAAAATTTTTTCTTTCATCAATATTCGAGATTACGCGAAAACAAAAATATATGCTATTTTTAGTTTCACTGCCAATCTGATAAATTTAAAGAAAGATCTCTGAAAAACTAAAAAAATCAAAAAAAGAGTCTCGTAGAATCCTGTTCCTCGATAAATTGGCTCCTTAAAATTTGATTCCTTTGATTTTTCCCCCAACATTTCTCCTTTTATTTTACATTTTTTTCCTTCCTTTTTTTGTCACATGCTCATAATTTTTTTATCACTTATTAACGTTGAGTATCGCTGTCACTGTAACTGATAACGTATTTGAAATAAATTAGTTTTAAATGAAGTCCTGGTGGATCTTAAGCTCCCTCGGGGACTTAATACTACTTCGGAAAATATTTTTTAAAAAAAGCTTATATCAACGGAAAAGTAGATTTAACGATTGAAAATGCAGCACATTTCTTTTAATGAACGCAAATCATTAAAAAAAAGGAAAGAAAAAGGATGGAGAGAAGTGAATTTTGAAACTATGCGCCAAAGATTATTTTTAGTGAATTAAAAACTCGCTAATGGTGGATGAATTTCCATACATTATCATTAGAAAAAGATATTCGAAACCGAAAACTTGCTAGAAAATCTCATGAATTTGTGTGTTTCTTCGCTAGTTGAATATTTTTATAGGTATAATTTACTGAAATTCCGCTCAGTTTTTTCCTTCTTTTTTTTCAAGTGAAAAACTGAAACTAAAGATATTTGTACTACTTGTATGCAATGAAATGGAACAGTTTTCTTTTCCTTTTATTGCTTAAGCATGAAATATGTACAATAATAAATATAAGAAATGATGGACTAATTAAATATCTTACAGAACAGAGAAATGCGAAATTTCGAAACTGAAAACCAAAGGCAATAAATTAATGTATATGAAAAAAGGCCAACAGACCAAATTAGAAAAACTTTAATGTTCTCTGTCTCTCTCTCTATATGTATATAGCAGTAAATAAATTAAAAAGAAGACTAATAAATCCTAAAACATCTTAAGATCAAGCCTATAGTACCAAGAACATGCAACCGTTACAAACCAAAAAAGAGAAATCTAGTTGGAGTGGAAAAAACTATTATGATTTCCCGAGTTGTTACTGGCTTAGGGCAGTGAAACAGTGTTTTGTGAGATCTCAACCTTCCCCTACAGAGGAAATTTTTGACATAATAGCAGGAGATAAACCAAGGCAAAGCCCCAAAAACCCTCGTGGGTGAATATAACATCAATAGAATAGAATTGGAATATTAAATTACTATAGGAATCCGGGTGAAATAGACAAATATAAATATGTATAAACCAAAATATTTGCAAAAGAGGTTAAAAATGATTATGACCATAAGTAATAATAATGAAAATGTTCGAAGAAACTAAAATCTTACCCGATGTATACAGATTCCATTCGTGTACTGACGCCAAGCACAAAAAAACAGCATAACTAAGAATAATGGTGCCATCTAAGTAACTAAACTTATTATAAGAAAATTAAGAATAATATATACTATAAACTAAATAGAATAGATATGAATATATTAAATAATAATAATTAAATAGCTATATATATATATATATATATATATATATGGGAGTCCGAATAAATCTTCGAATAAAAATCAGACTCTTCAGAAGGCGGGATTTTAGATTGGTGAGGTGGTTTGTCTAGGGGTAAGTATTTAAGGGTGAGTGATGAATTAATTGAATCAAAGTCATTTAAACACATATACTTCATTTAAGTAAAAAAGAATTTATTTAAAGTTAAAGGGAAATATTTACAAAAGGGAATATTTACAAAGAGAAAGACATGCAAGAATTAGGTTAATTGAAAGTTGAGTTATACCTTTAGAAGACGGGGAAATTAATTACCTTTCTCATGCTTGGACGTTAGGACTGGTATCGCGCTGAGCGCGAAATGCGCTAAAGACTTGACGTGTTGAACCGGCGGTGGTTAGTAGGCCTCTCCCGAAAAATTATTCAAGCCGGAGCTACGAAAGCTCACTAGACGGCGCTGCTTCGGAATGTAGTAATAAACAAAGTTGACGTTAATGGTCCTCTGAAAAGGATATGACTCAACCTTTTAAAAAAAATGTTTCAAAGGGAAAATCCTATATATATATATAATATATAATTTTAAAATAATTACATATTTGATTTAATCTTTTTACTTTTGATGTCTTATCAGATATCTTTTGAAGCAATTAATGTGCTGTAATGAAAAAAGTAAAACGATATTCTGAATTATTTTTTAAAAAATTTTTGAGATCAAATGCATTTTATTTTACTTTAATACCTTTCATCCTACAAAACTGTTGATTAATATACCAATTACGAATAAATGACGATTTATTGGAATTATTTTTTTTTAGAAAATTTTTTTGCCATTTTCATCTTAATTACAATATTTTTTCAAATCTTAATTTGTCTGAAAGTACTTAACATCAGCATACATGTTTAAATTTTTACCAAATAGAAAGACTACGAAGTTAGATTCTTATAATTTTTCGTGAAGTTATTATATTTTGGAAATTAATTATAGCTATAGTTCGTAGGAAATTTTTCTTTTTATTTATTTATTGTTAGTGTTTGAGATAATCTCTAGAACTTTTCAGTTTTCCCATGAAATTTTATATTAATTCGAATTTATTTTTTCTTGTCTTCAGTCGACAGCAAGCTAAATTTGATAAAAAAAAATATGTGCTATTCTGCAGAATTCTGCTTATTTATCTATCGAATTAACATTTATCCTTTTTAAAATGACATACAATATTGTCTGAACGCGAAACATATTTGAGACATACAGTTATGCGAGTAACACTTTGAAAATCATCAGATTCATAATAATCTCATTTTCAATTAGTTTAAAATTTATTTTATACAGAAAGGTTACCATTGCCTGCTATGGAATACAACGAACTATGAATGTTTCAATATAAAATGCATGATAACGCAATAAAACCCTAACATTTTTCAGAATATTTATTCAACTATGTTATTAATAGCCTGATGTTTTAACAAGACAGTAAACATTTTGACTAGACAGCCAATCTTTAATAAATTAATAAATGCAAAATGAAATGAAAAATTAAACGCCGCTCTGCATAGGAATAATAAATGAAACGTTCCATTAAATAAACTTCAAAGAACAAACAATAAATCAGTTACAGATTTAAAAGGAATTCGATTTTTTCTATTTAAAATATATCTGGCATTTTTAACATATTTTTTTGTAATATGATATCACATTAAGTGACACGATTTCAAATAACCATCGTCGAAATATTTATAAAAGCAAGCTTTACGACTGAGTTTAAACAAATCTTGCATACCATTTCCCAAAAGTGCAGAGAAATAAAATAAACATACCTTAATTCCCAGGTTCAGCTTATTCGATATGATCTTTTCCATAGCTTTTTCCCTTCCACCATATCTTGGAATTTCAGGGCATCGGAGCGCTAAAGAAAATAATAAAAATCGCAATTCTTTTTTTTTTTTTTCTTCTGAATATTTTCATTTTTATTTATTTTCCCCTTCCTCTCTCCTTCCGGGAGTGGAATGATGGGGGGATGTGTCTGGAATATCCGGAATTTCCGGAATCAGGAAAGGACACTGCATATGCAGGAAGCTTCCTTCCTCCTTTCTTAATACATTTTATGTTTTACTGTGGTGTTAGGATGTTCGAAAAGCATGCATAATATATTCGAGTTGCTTCTTTTGCTCCACATTCGTCGGTTTTGGCAATTTCGGGGTAGGGGGTGCACCGACAAACAGATTTAGGTAGAAAACTGGGTTTTCTTCTATTATAAGCCCCCCTCTGTTTTTTTGGTTTGAATATCTGATGTTTTTTCTAAAAAAATTTACTTTCTTTTATTCTAAATGGCAGACAGGTGTATGTATATATATATATATATATAAAATTTCAATATATAATTATATACATAAACATACATATATATACATACACACAAATATATAAATAAAAATAAACACATTTCAATATATAATTATAAAATAAACATACACATAGTATAATGACAAACTTATAGGATTGATTGATTGATTATAATATTAACGTCAAAGCTACATATACGGAATAAAAATGGTCAAACGATACCTAGTTATATACCTAAGATACCACACCAACCAACGGGAGGACGTTTCAGCTCTCGACAGATTTAACGTGCATCGCTGCCCTACATCTTTAGTGGTACTGGGCTGGAACCTGACAAACTATACCACTGGCCCGCGGCCACCCTGGCCTTAGGAACCAGGATTGCAGGTTTAAACAAGTTTTGCGGCCCGCCAACCTTCACCTGTAATTTGTCATACTATGTACCAAGAGGAAAGGAAAGAATTATATATGTAGAATTTAAATATTAAAAAATCATTAAACTAAATAACATAGGGGAGCAAAAACATAACCTACTAATTCGGAGAGTAAACGATGGCCAACAGTGCAGTAACGTGTTCCCGCCAAATACGAGGGGTGAGAGCAGAACCGCATAAAATTAATTGCGATACGATAATAAAAAAAATATATAAATATATTGATATGTATATATATACTTTAAAAAATCATAAAAATAATAATCATGTAAAAATTAGTGTAAAACATAAAAGAAACTCAAAATATATATATTAAAAAAATTTAATAAGCATGTGGCTCCATCTATTTAATAATTGTAGAATAAATTAGATATTGTCTAAATTTAAAAAATCATTACAAAAAACATAATAACAGTAAATAATTACAGTATTACAAATTGTACCATAAAAAGCCATTATAAATATAATTACAAAGAACGTTAGCAGGATATCCATGTTCAATACAGTGATTAAAATTTTTTTAAGATTTAAAAAAATATTAGCTTTATCTCTAACTAATACATTATTGCGATAAATATAGTTAAAATAATATTTCTATATATAGATATTGATAAATTAGAATTCCAGTAAGGCACTTTGATGATATTAAAATTAAAGGCATCTCTTTTATCATAAATATTTCTATGCAGTTTCGTGTCACATCTAGGTAATTTGTTTTGATTGGATTATTATTAATTTTAACTAAGTTTAAGTAAGACGGATAAAAATTAATAATGGGATTTAAATTATCATTTTTACCAAAAATAATTAAATCATGAATGTATCTAAAAATGTAGTAGTCATTATTAATAACATAATTATATTCATAAAAATGTAAATAAAGATTAGCCAAGTTTTTACTAGCTGGGCCCCCTTGTGGGAGTCCTTTCTCTTGTTTATATATATCTTGTTTATATATATATCTATATATATATATATGTATGTATAAAATTCGGATTATATATATATATAATCCAAAATATAAAAATACAGATAGTTATAGAACCTAAGATAACTATACTAAATAGGAAGAAATAGGCACAGTAGTACAATAACAAACTCCTGGCCTTAGGAACCAGGAATGCAAGTTTAAACAAGTTTTAGGGCTAGCCAACTTTCACCTGTAGTTGGTCATACTACGTACCAAGAGGAAAGGAAAATAATAACATTTGGAGGAATTTAAATATTATAATAAAATCACTAAAGTAATAAAATATAATTATTAAATTATAACATATACTAGTATTCACAGTATAGATATAAATTCGATGCATAACGTAGATATATATATATAATATAGTCCGATATATCGGAAGATATATATATATATATATATATATATATATATATATATATAATCAGAAAATTACAAACTTTTTTGAATAAGTTGTAACAGTCTGGACCGTTTTGATGAAATTTTTTACAAAGAAAGTTAACAATACTTGACATCATCACATGTATAATTACCACAATTCGACCTATCGATTGCGTGTAAGTATGTATTTACTATGAACTAAGTTGAATATAGAAGCTATTCTGAATAGAAACTTATAAATATGAAAAAAGATAAAACTCGAGTTATTTTCATTACAGGGATATTTTTTTAATGCACAAAAAATAAATTTATCTTAATGCCATTGAATATACAGTGTTTTTGGTTAATCCTTGAGGGTTATAAGCAAACAAATGCGATGATTTGCCAAACCTCGGACATGCAATATATAATTGGCCATGCGAAAAGCAAGGGTTTTCTAAATCTAAGCCACAAATAGTCATTGTTTGACCTTGTGACTTATTAACTGTCATAGCAAATGCCAAGCGAATTGGAAATTGAAAACATTTGAATGGGTAGGTGAGTCTGAAAGAATCATTGGGATTTGTGGTAGAAGTACAACTTCACCTTGATGTTTGCCGCTCAAAATAGTGGCCTCAAGAATATTGCCCAGGATTTTTTTTATGAACATTCGCGCATCCTTACGTAATGTTGGCGCATTTTTAGCTAGTTGCGATATCGGACCGAATGTTGAATCAAAATCATTCTCGAATCCACTTGAACCCACACAAAAAATTTCTTCAACATCGGTCCCGTCTTTTAGGAACAGTTTAGTCACATTTTATAAATATATTTAATTTTTTTTTAAAAAAAAAATTCTTTATTTTTGAAATATTTGGAATCCCTTTTTTTTATTATTATTTATTTATTTTTGGTAAAATATTGTTATCCTTAGTATTGAATTTTTTCTCCTCTATTAGTTCTTTAACAGAAAATATCGATTGTACTCATTTGAACAAGCATATTTTATAGTTGTATACTTAGGATACACACTCTCTCTTTCTGAAATTTTTATGAATTATCTGGAATTTAAATTCTATTTGATGTTGTTCAAGAACTGACTGTAAACAAGATTCAAGTTCAAACTTAAACTTTTGTTCTAAAAAATCAATCAGCCTTTGCCGTGTCGCTTACATTATGAAGTGCTGCCATTTCGCAATTCCAAACTTATGCCATGATAACAATCAATATAATATAATGTGAAGACATTTAGTTGTAGCACGCATGATGCGTACAGGTTAAATTGTGTTAGATATCTCTATTTAAGAGAGATTCTTTCAGTCTTCTAAGTATTTCCATAGTAACACATAATTGAATTCCATCGAATGTTCCATAGGGCCTTCAGATTACGCGTCCTATAACATTTTTTAATTATATGCATAGTAAATATTAAAATTTGGTTGGCATATATACCAGAGTATCTTAAATTTACAAAAATAAGTAAATTTTTTTTCTCATAATTTTTTAAAAATAACTCGCGTGTGTGCGGTTTTTCGAAATGAAGTGTATAATTGTACTGTTCTAGAATATGTAATGTTTACAACATTAAACAGCCTATAAAGTGCAAATTAGAACATTTAACAAATTTGGAGAAGCGTAATATGCATTTTAAGTGGATTAATAAACAGTATACACCCATTATTTCTATCTGAAAAAGAGTAATGTACTTTTTTCTGCTAACAAGGTGACTCATCAAGGGCCGTTTGATTCATAAATCGTGTGACCAATTTCAGAGGATCATGAATTTTCATTGATTAAAGTTATTTACATGGGATTTTCAAAGGGGTTTCCTCTAGCACAGTACATTTTTCGTAAGCGTTTTGGCTAAGCTAAAAGAGTTTTTTTCAATCATTTTGTATTTTCCCAACTCCCTCTTATTTTGTTCTTTTTGAAGCCCTTGAAATGCTCTTACTTTACGTCTATTTAATTGTTTTTTGAAGCATCCCCATAAAACTAATCACAAGGAACACAGACAGGGGATAGTGATAGTCACTTATCAGGAGGCAGAATTTTTTTTTTATCTTTCAGCCATTTTGTAGTTGATTTTACAGTATGACTTAGTACAGAATCTTGGTGAAAAACAAAGTTTCCTTGAGGGTAAAGACGTTTACTTTTTTAGATCAAGTGTTTCAAAATTTGATTCTGATAGTATTTAGCATAAATATTAAAGTTTTGTTGTACAAAAAATTATTTTGTGAAGCCTTGAGTGGACATTTCCGTCCATACCATTACACCTGACGGCCGACTTGGATTTTTCGAAACAGCTTGGTCTTTGCGACGTTTTTTGCTAGAAATATATTGAATCTTCCCTTTGCCAGTTGTGAATGACAGATTAAACTTAGCTTCATAAGAAGTTATCTATGCTTTGCATCTACCTTTGCGTAACATTGAATACAAAGGCCAAGAACCTTTTTTCTACGTTTTTTTACGGTCTTAACAGACATTTGATGACAGACTGTGGAAAATTTACTTTTTTATAGCGTATTTTCTTTATCTGACGATAAATTCTTGATTACTATATCTGTAGTTTCTTTGTCATAAGTTTTTGAAACAAAGGTTTTTTACTGCAATAATTCTATTCACTTTCTTTTATTCTCTTTCAATAAGGACCTCCTTTCGTTCACATTTTTTCCCTGGAGCTTTTGATTGCGTGCCAAATTTTATTTCTTTTTGAAGTTTAGATAGTAATTCAATAGAAAAATGTATTTTTTTATTTTTAAATGCTTTATTATTTACAGAATTTCAGACTGAATTCGTCAGACTGGCCACCTGACCGGAGCATCTGCTCATGCACTTCAGGGCCCGTTTTCGCGTATATTGTGTTGGGCCCAGTAGGCCTTGGCCATCATGAGCTCTCGCGCCACTGAGTTAAGTTTAGTTAGGGAACTGAATTCTGGTTCTATATAGTAGATTTATTAATTAACCTAATCTCGTTATTTAACTTCAAAAATTGTCCCCGTATAAAGTTGAAATTTTTGCAGAATTGGAAAATGATCTGAATTGCATGTGTTACAAATATCATTCGAATACAATCGTTAATTCCGGAGATACTCAAGAAAAATTGCTGTATTGGACAATATATTATAGCTCTTCTGCACAAACGTTTCGTGCTGTTTTTCCAATTACTTTCTCGTGATGATTAAATCGATAATTAAGATTTATGAACTGTGTACGACCCCTTAAATTTAACGGTGTGTGTGATTGTTTTTTCAAACTTGAATGTTTCTTTCCACTATTGGAGGGAAGAAAATTGTATTTTTTTTTTTTTTTACGGGAGGAATCTAAACATAAAAATTATGGTACTCATGTTATTTCTCTTCTTTTTTAATGTATTTGATAATTCATCCATTTCGTAACAATAAAAAAAATGTTTTGGTACTTGAACATTATATCGTGGACCAATTTCGTCAAATAAAAAGACGTCGCCAAATGCCACAGTATGCCAACAGTGGAAAAATTTCCCGCGCATGTTTGAACACAATAGTAATTAAAATGATGACAGTATTTAAGGGCATTTTTTGAATTGGCCGCGTCTTTTAATTTAGGGAAATTGCTCGAAGGTATAAACCTGTGGTATAAACCGAAGTATATAAAGAATTTTTCAAGGGAAGGTTCAGGGTCGAAAGTCCGCCATTCTTGTATCATGCTGCAATACGCCGCCCAAAATATTATTTTGATTTTGTCGATTTTTGGGAACAAAACAGTAAAAAATTAATTATTGAATAAATAATTAGCATTAATTAATAAAATTAATTATCAATAACAAATACTTAATTAAATTTTACGTGCTACATAAACTAAACAACTCTTTGGCGCAAGAGCCTATCAGGGGCAAGGCCTACTGTGTCCATTTTAGTATACTTTACCTTGGGAAGCCGAGGTGCATGAGCAGATGTCCCGATCAGGTGGTCAGTCTGAAGCGAGACTCCCAGTGTTAAGTCCCCAAGCGAGCTTGGTATTCATTTATCGACCCACTGAAGGGATGAAAGGCTGTGGTGTGGAAGCGCGATGCGCTACCACTCGGCGACTGGGCTTCTTTACACACTATGTACATAGGATTATGATCAATAAAAAAAATCAAGTGCTATATGGAGGTCTGGACCCGAGGTCCCTCCCATAGCCTTTGATTTGCGATACTGATAACCCCCTCCCCTTGTGTGCGTCACTGGTAATTAATTTTTCATGTTTGTTATGTTTTTTAGAAATTGAAAAAGAAATTACCTATTGAGATTTTTGAAGATAGCGGTTATACCCCCCCCTTTTTTTTTTTTTTTCTTTGCATATTCGAACGAGAAAAAAAAGAAGTAAAAATCTTCTTCCAGATAAAACTATTTGTACGGATAGATTTTTATTTTATATTTATATATCATTTTCTTCCAACATAAATAAGCTATGGTGTTAAATATTGTTCATAAAATTGATTAAAATTTGTGTCAATTGCATACAAACCTGAAGTATTTTGTCATTAGCTTTAAAATTTCGATACAATATGTTGTAAATGTGTGTATATAATTACAGTTTTAGAATTTTTTTTCTCTCAGAAACTAAACATTATAGGCAAAAAAATTTTTAAATATTTCCTACTTATTTCGAAAGAAAGCTTTTTGTAAATGAAAAGCCATGCTACATAATTTAAATGTTATTATTTAAAAACTAAATTCCTTCTTTAAAGTAAGAAGCCATTAAAAGTTACTGAAATGACACTTCATAAAAACTTTTTTTTTATAAGAAGAGTTTTAAAAACATTTTCTTGGGAGCTGAAATATTTTTTTCTCCAAATTTATTATTTTTTTCGAAAAGATTTAAAATGTAATAACGCACATTAAAAAAAAATCTATCTTTGAAACTTAAACTTACAGCGACGAAACATCTTCCAATTCTTATTACATGCTTAATGAGGTAGCTGAGAAATGTTTTTTTTAATCCTGATTAAAATTTTTTCTCTAAAGGATTAAATGCTAATAAAAACATGCAAAGCCTCTGTTCTTGCTGAGTAAGAGTTAATAACATGCGTGTTTTTTTTATATTGTTTCAAAAGGAATGATCGAAAATGAAGCCAGAACTGGAGGAGGCTGTACTCAGTTGCTGTTATCAAATACTGTTATGTTATTTAGAATTTTAAATGAGAAGCTCTCTTCGATTAGCTATTCCGGTCCTCTATTTTGGTTTATTTTTAGAAGCAATCCTTTTATGCCACAAATAAACTGGTTTTAAAAAGCGTGGAAGTAAAAGGTTTTGTATTTTGTTTATTTTTCTCTACTGAAATTATTAGAATTAATCTTTTTTCGAGTATTTCATCTTCTTGGAAGCATTTTTATATTTGTTTTTTTTCTTTGTGCACATAAAAATATTTTAAGAAAATTTGATCAGAAATAAGGAAATTAAATCAGATTTCCAGAGATTTAGAATTATTTTTTTTATCTACACCATATAACTGATTTAACTTTCCTTATTTTATATGAGGGCAATACATATTTTATATTAAATTTGCTTTTATGATGCAGTGCCATGTTTGGGTGAAATTTGAAACTTTTATTTGCGTTTGGAACGAAGCATTTTGATCCAAACTGCATTCACGTGCATCAGTAACTTAATTTTATATTGAAATTTTAGATGTTTCCACTCGATGAAATTTTTCCTTATTTAGTCACGTGAATGGCTACAACGTATAATGGCTCAAAAAAAGTATAAGAACATGCTATAACTTATCTTATCTAGTTAAGTTTGTTCAATAAATGGTGTGCGTATCGTAACTTTTTTCAGCTTTTTAGTGATTTTATTTACGTCGCAGGGAGATGGCGAAATTAGGAATTTCATCAAATCCCTAAGGGAGAGGATCACTTGACGGTAGATGTTAAAATAACATCTCTTCAAGGTCATTTCCGCGAAGTAAGTGATTTTATCAAATCCCTGAAATGTGTCAGTGAAATGATGAAATGAACTAGTCAGGATTTGCATTGGTAAAATGCTATACGAGGAAGGGGGGAGACACCTGGGGAGTCGAGTCCTTGTACTTCTTAACCATACAGATAGTACTATCGATCCCCTAAATATCACAGTTCCATATTTTTAAAAAAATGCCACCATAGGATTAATATAGGGATTGATATTTTAGTGTGTAAGCAACCGAGAGGAAAGATGTTATACGTCAAAAAATACCAGCCTAATTTTCTAATTATTTGTTAATTAGTTTCGAATAGATAATTTGTATTTCATTGACTATTGTTGTTTTACTTACTTCTACGTTTAAATAATGCACCATATTTCTTAAATAAACACTTTTAAACTTTTGACTATATTATTTCATCATTTCACTGAAACAGCTCAGGGATTCGTTCAAATGCCTTACTTTTGTCAGGGAAATCAATCACCTTGAAGAGAAGTTATTTTAACATCTACCATCAAGTGAAGGATTTCATGAGATTCCTAATTTCATCATTTTCTTGCGACATTTACATTAATACCTCGACTTACGCTGCCCCGATTTACGCGAATACGAAGTTACGCGATTTTCAGATCTCACCAATTCGTCTTTTGTTTGATGGGGAAATTAGTAATGTGATTTAAGAATTTGCCAAGCTTCCCAGGTAAATAATTTTAGAAGGGAATTGTGATAATGTTCAAGAATTGCTGGATTCTCATAATCAGGAGCTTACAATTAATGAGCTCATAGAAATGCATGAGCAAGACATTGAAGAGGCCTTAAAACACAGTTCAATCAGAAGATCGAATGACGGTTGGGAATTTGACAGAAATCCTCAATTTAATTAAAAAAAGGGTTACAATTTTTAGAAGAAAAAAAGAAAAAGACTTGAATGATGAGCATATTTTTTTCAACGAAACAAGGAATAAAAAAAATATTAGCATACTACGAGGGAATTTTACGGGAGAAAAAATCTTTAAGCCGTCGGAGACTGCTTTATTAGATTTTATGAAACGTTCTACATCAAAATAACTTCGGTTTGAAACATTGTATGTGTGTTACCTAAGATTTTATTAAACTTTTTTTTTAAAATTAAAGGGAGTTGGAAACCTCTCTCTTTCTCTATACTGACAATGTTAAATTGGCTGTTTTCGATGTACCTTTTCTCAAAATCTGTTTTATGTACATGCTTGAAATTTTTCATACAATTAAACACCTTTCTCTTTATACTGAAATGAGCTTTTAGCCAATTTTGAATTTTTTAATAAATTATGAAATATTTTATCAAACATTGCGAAATTTGACCCATTTTTTAATAAAAAATTTGTAAAAATTAAATTTTTGAGTTTTTTACAAAAAGGTCATTTTAGTATATATTAGACATCATTATAAATAATTCATAAAAAATTTACATACCTGTGAACAGTAGTTTCTCAGAAAAGGTACATCGCACATTAAAAATTACATTTTGAGATAAATTGATTTTAATGTATACAATGAGACTTCTAATCGACTAGGAAATAAAAAAGATAAAAGCTTGATTTAAAATAAAATATACATGTTTTGGTTTATATTAGTCCTTACACTTTTAAGCAAAAACAAAGTAATTTGTTTACATTTTTCTCGCCATTAAAATGGGCGTGGCCCAAATTCAATGATTATTTAAAAATACGTTTTAAGGGCTTCTAAATACCCTAGAGGTTAAAGTAAGGTATTTTTAGAAAGGTTAAAATCTATACAGTTTGAAAATGTAAAAATCTCAAATTGTCAAAAAAATAAGAGATTATAGCTTTCCAACACCCCATAATTGTTTCTTTCGTCTTGCGCTGTTATCACTCAGTTGCACCTATCTCGTAAGTTCGGGGTATTAATTTAACGTTGATAAATTTCTAAAAGGCTAATTTATAGTGTTAATTCAGGCTTTTGAATATATCGGGTTTTCTTGCTTCGAAAAGCACAGAATGTTTAAAAAAATGTTAGTATAAATATCTTTGGAATTAAAAAACACATTTTTATTGTCTTTTGTGATATCGCACGCGCGAATGAAATATTTTTTTTAATCATAAAACTCTCTAAATTCTTTTTATGGTTATAGAAATTGTTAAATATTTCTTTCTATTATTATATGATTTTTTAAAAATAATTCTTTCTCTATGATTATGGGATTTTGTTTCCTTATAGATGACTCCCTCCCCTTATTTTTTGTAAGGGTTTTGTTAAATTTTACTTCTTAAAGAAAAAAAAAGAAAGCAAAATTCCAGCCAATCCGGCACATTTTCTTCAAGGTCGTTCTTCAAAATTTCTGCTGATATCGTTGTCTTGCATACATAACCCTTCGCATAATACAGCCCACCACTTTTTCTTGTTCCTCTGGCATCTTCCTTAAACGATATCTCTCCTCTTTTTCCCTTGCGGGTTCAATCGATTTTGCAAGAGGGTTGCGGGCAGGGGGAATGAAAAAAAACCCCTTGAAGTGAATTTTTCGCGAAAACGATGTTTATTTAAAACGAAACCGACTCAACATACTGTTTATGCGTTTTCTCTATTCATTATTTACTTTCTCCGCCCTTATTTACTGCTTTCTTTTGACAATCGTTTCGGAAAAACCTCGCATATCTTCCACGACTAAGATGGCTCTTTTCCGCAAAGCCACTCTGCAATTTTTCCAAGCAGAGAGAAGGGCACGAAGTCACGAGTGACCTTCCCGCGGAAAATTTGCCGCGTCTGCAAAAAGGATTAAGAAACTCTTCTCATCTCTTAATAAAGATACCTTTTTTATGGGCCTGGAAGAACGAGGAAAGCTGATTCTGTATGCAATTTTGTGGATGGGTATCTCGGGAGGAATGAAGATTTTTTTTTTTACCCTTGCTCTGTGCCTTTATTTGGAAAGGGAAAAGACATTTCCCGTTTCTTATTTTATTATCTACTGTGGCGGTGCTTAATTCTTGTCGGTAGTTGTCCACCTCTGCTTGGGAAGGAATATAAGTTGGCGATGTTCTTCAAAATTAATAATGATAAAAGGCGTACCCTCTCTGGAATTGTTTTTGAATTAAGGGGTTTTTCCTTCACGTCGTTGGAAATTTAAGATTCTTCTTCTTTTCTTTTCTTTTTTGTTATTATTTGGGGTTATAATGTAATGTAAAAAAGGGAGCAATATGGTTGTATAAGAAATTTAAACTTGTTAGCAGTTTTTTTTCTTTTATTATTTAAAGAATTCTGTTAGGAATTGAAATCTGATGTAGTACTACTGACAAAGGGGGATATTATATGCATATAACCAAATTAGTGGACTCATTCGAGGTCTAAAAAAGAAACATTATGCTTAAAAAAGTATTATTTCGGGAAACCAGGGCAAACATATATAAAAGACTGCCTCGGTAGAAGGCGCAGTTAACTCTTCTATATGCTCACTCTTTTATACCAAATGTATTTATTTTCAATAATAAGAATGAAATATGAAAGAAAAAGGAATCTTTTCAAATACACCCAACTCGTTTTTTAACACGGTTCGATACATTCCTTAGAAATCCGTGTAAAAGAAATACGTTTAACATATGGTAAATTTGGGGATATGTGGGGTTATTCACAATCTTAAAAAATCGTGTAAGATGAAAAATCTCTTAATTGTTTTCCCAATATACCGTGCAAAAAGTAGTAATAAAATTGATGTTAGGTATTTATAAAACAAAAACAATTCTTTTAATTCCTACTATTAGCTCACACTCTCTCTATATTTATTTATCTTGATGGAATTTTCAATCGTTAATAAAATACATTTTAAAGCGCTCATTTGAGTTGAAATTTTAAATACATGATTATTTTCGATGACAATACAATAATTTACTTATAATTAATAAAAATTGATTAAAACTAATTATTTAAAGAATTAAAAATACAGCCACGTTGGCATCGTTTTTGGCGACTTGTGTCAAAACTTGAAAATGTTTTTTTTCTCACGTTTTAAAGCATTCAGTTGAACAGGAATTTTATAGACACGATTGTTTTGGATGGCAATAGGATACTTTAATGATAATGAATAAAAATTAATTACCACTTAATGTTGTGATTCTTACATATTTATATAATTGTAACTATTTAATAAAATGTAGCTAAAATGAAATTTTTCTTTGTTGATCTAAATGGAAATTGACTTATAAATTTTTGTTTTATATTACATGTTTTTATTACAAAATAAATTAAAATTAGTGTTCAGTGGAGATTCAGTTAAATAAGGGTTCGTTAAATCGCGGTCCAACTATATATTTACCCTTATGTTCAAGTAATTAATGCTTTCATTGTGTAATCTATGTATAATCTTTCGTATATTTTAACACCACATCAAATTAATAATGTGATCGTAGGATTCATGCCCGACCTTGTGTTCGAGTGCTGATATCATTTAAGTTGTATGGTGCTGTTAAACGCTTTAAGTACAACTGAAGTTCAGTGACCTCATGTAGTGTGGAAATAAGAAGATCGAGGAACAAGTTCAAAATATTGTCTTGTCAGAAATGATTCAAAGTTACAAATCCCTCCGCATCTAACTTTCATGTTGCATTAGTGTGACATTAATTCAATTGATATATTTTTATGTGGCCGAGGTAGCCTAGTGATTACGGTCACGAAATCGTGCCCAGCGTGTAGCGGGAATCCAGTCCTGGAACCACTTAAGACCCGTCGTGTGGAGGCGGTTGTTGCTCATGAAATATGTCGAGCTCAAAGCTCTCCCGGTGACTTGATGTGGTATTTTGAAGGCGCAAGTGTGTGCAAGCTCTAATGTCGTCCTCGTCACTTGACCGTAGCCTATAAAACGGTCCATCACCTATAGCCCACGTGTTACTTTATATTAGGACTTAAATATAATTACCACTCACTGATATATATATATATATATATATATATATATATATATACATACACATTTAAATCTCAATATATTTCTTGCTTTCAAAACTTGTAACTTAAAAAAAAAAGAAAGAAATGTGTGTAGTAAAATAAAAAAATTACAAATCCTTAGGTCATAACCGAAACTATTCTATTAACGATTTAAACGTATTCACATTTTCGTGAGAGTTTTACAATCGTTGCTCATTTTCTACCATTTGTCTTTTTATCCTTAACATTAAAAAAAATGAGAATGAAGATCATCCAATAATATTTCCTCATCCCTGTGTTCTATTTTACGAGTTAGCTGGTGGAATTTCCTATATTCCCCTTTTTTAAAGATGGTTCTTTTTCCTGTCTTCCTTTTTGATCACATTTCCATGCTTTCTTTTTAACTTTTAAAACTGATCGAGAGAAAAGAAAAATATCTTGGAGTGAAAGAATTCTTCTTCCCAATGTTACTACTGTGTTTAAACTTTAAATCTAATGACCTCTTATAGAAAGATGGGGGGGGGAGGCTTTTTTCCCCATTTCTTTCCCTCTGACATCATTACGAAAGGAAACTGGATTTCCAAATCCCGGAATCTCTCCGTAAGATTTCCTTCAGGTTGTGAAACTTTCTACTTCCTTTTTAAAAGCCGCTTGCCTTTGATATCTAGTTTGCTGTCCAATGCGTTTTCTCTCGAAAGAGTGAGAGTAAGTTGGTTGGGAAAGAAAAAGAAATGGACCATACACTTTTGGAGTAAAATATTTTGTGTCCAACTCTTTTTGAAATTTTGAGTTTGATAATTCGCTGAAGCTTTTCATTTAAGTTTGTTTGAAAAGCGAAGTCAGTATTCGTATTTTGTGGCTAAAATATAAATACAATCGTACCTCTATATAACGAGACTCTATATTGCAAATTTTTCTGAATAGCGAACTTTTTCCTGGAACCAAGAACATTTCACGATTTTCTTCCTAAAATAACCTCTCTATAGTGAAGGTCATTTTCTATATAACGAACTCTCTTTCTCTTGTGGTTCATTTTTTTTTCTATCTACTTTTCAAATTTTTCTGGACATTTCAAATTATCCTCTCTTTTAACACGTAGAACTGGTTTTTATTAAGAGCCTAATTCGCCGAGAGCAATATAATTCGGAGCGTTTCATGCAAGAAGTGTAACTCTTAACACCCTCCCCTCATTATCCAGTTCACTAGAAACATCTTCGATATCACCTTACACCCTCAGTGGAATTGTCTCGAGTCCCCGTGCCCTTGAACTAATCTCCTATTCATTTATAGCATTAATCAGTTGTACTGGTATCTACGTTTCTTGTAGCTCGAAAATGTCAAAACGTAAGTGCTTGAGCATCAAACAAAAAAAATTACTTCTTCAGGAAGTGGATAAAGGCGTTATAAGAAAAATGATAGTGCTTTAAAATTTGATATTCCTCCGAACAGATTTTATGAGTAATTAAATTTAAGGACTCACATGTGATAATGTATGTTTAGAATTTCTAGTTATAAAATAATATATGTTTAAAATTACTTGTGAACTTTAAATTTAAATATATCCTCAATTTCGTTAATTTTAATACAAAATTATTTTTTTTAATGTTGAAAATAAAGTGTATTTCCCCACATTCTTTTTTCTTGTTTTCCTTGAAGTTTTTCTTTTTTTTGAAGGGTAAGATATATATAAAATAAATAAATATTATATTACAAAAAGGTGTAAATAATTACTTTTTTTTCAATAAATAGAGTTTATGAATTTAAAATTCGTTTTATGTGGCTTATAAAGTATATTAAAAGATAAACCTTTGTATAACGAACTTCTTTTCGGGATTTATCGACTTCGTTATACAGAGGTCCGACTTTATATATATATATATTTGCTGTGTTGTCCACATCTTTACTAAAGAAATCAGTGTAACAAGTTTATCGTCTGCGACTGCCGAATAATTCACGCACGCGCGGATGATGGGAATATACCCAAAAAATCTAGGGAGGTGTTTTCAATCCACAGATGAACAGTTTATTACATTCTGAGGGGTAGTTCTATAATAATAAGCCATAATTTTTGGATACTTTAAGCCCGGACACCCTGTATATGTTTAAGTACGATGATTCTTCAAGAAGTTTTTCAAAATCAAAAATAAATTTTATTATACGTGTTTTTCTTTATCAAGTACATTTTGTTTACCTGCTTGCATAGTTATTGTTGACAAACATGTTCATTTTAAAAGAAAGTTTCTGAAAAAAGCAAAAGTTGGCAATAGTGAGGAGTATCAAGTGATTAGTTGGAAACACAAGATTGTAGTTATCATATGACTTTGACGTCACAAGAATTTAGCCCTTTGAATAATTCTGGTATGACGGCATCAAAAACTCTCTCTTGCTCTTCACTATATATATATAAAAAAATAGTGCCAAGAAATCAATTCATATACATTTACCGATTATTGAAAATTGGATAATTCCTTTCTTGCTGTTTACAAATTTACATTTAACACGTAATATAAAAAAAATTAAAGTCAATTCCTACTTAGGTCAACAAAGAAAATTTTTATTTTAGTTACTTTTTATTAAATAATGAAAATTAATATAAATATGCATATACACATGACAGAATCGCCAAATTAAGTGGCAAAATAGACAGCGATTTTCCATTTTCCTGTCTATTTATGGTGTTAGACTATTATTTTTGTTTGTTACTATTTATTCATTAACTAAATTTAATTATTCCACTAAAATAGCATAGTGAAAAGAAATCACATTCTCATAAATCAGGCCATTCCAGGTGGGATTCAAATCCATGACCTTTGAATTAGAAATCCAACGTGCTATACGTTGCTTTACAAGGACACAACGAGCGATTTTATTTTACGATTTTTTGGGCTATTATTTATTTTTGGTACCATTTATTTGTTAATTAATTTTAATCCATTAATTATACTTAATATTTAAAAAAAACTGTATTTACATCAAGTGCCATCCACTTCAAGTATAAAGAAATGTATTTGAACTTGAGTGGGTGAATAAAAAGTATTTTATTAATGGTTGAAAATTTGAATTATATATATAGGCAGAGTGTGAACTAATAGAAGGAATTGAAAAAAGCAATATGAGTTCATCTTTGGCCCCACAATTGATAGCTACCGCAGTATTTCTTTTTTCGCAAAAAATGCATTTTGTTTTCAAATTCAAAGGTGTTATTTTCAGTTGCTTACTTTTAGAAATTTCATAAATTACTTCCTTCTGTATAAAAGTGCTGGCCTGGAGAGGTTTTTTTCTACTTACCATGCCAAAAAAAAAAATACCACTCACAACTCTCCTATGCATTTCAGTTGATGAGTTTCCTCAGATGCATTCACATATTGCGATGTCATTTATGTCTTAACAAGTTTGTCACCACGTTTGATTAGGAGAGACGATAAAAGACGAGCGGATGTTTTCATAAACTGATATGTCGCCTGTCGGGAGGATTGTGGAAAACTATCAAATGTCTGGATATGTTCCAAAAAAAGAGAGTCGAGATTAATATGCCTCCTCTGTTTGATATTAATTTCGGTCGGAGATTGTAGGGCTTTCGCATTTCGAACTGAAGTAGTTTTTTTTTTAGTCTTATGCGGATATTTTCTATGATACGTAAATACAGTTGACTTAGTTTGACAACTGAATGAAATGTATTTTGGAGGACTTTTTTTTAAAATACTTTTTTGTGACGTATAATCACTTTATTTTTTTGTGTAAGATATAGGCACAGTCTGCTTTGTAGGTTGTATGTCATTCAAGTTTTCATGTTGAATATGTTGATAAAGTTGTTGATGCGATATCAGCTTTAGAGAAATATTAAAACCATTGCAAGATTTATTTAGCAATCGTTTTGTTATTTTTCCTAAAAGTACATCTGAAACGGTCTAAATTTATTCAAAAAGTTGGGAAATTGCAAAATAAAGTAATGAAGGATTTTTTAAACTTCGGCCACATATTCTGAAGGGCTGATGCACACTCTATCTGTCATGGCTTAAAGTCCGCACGTTGGCGTGGTATTGAAATTTGGAGTGTGGGGCCCCAGCTTAAGTGGTCACTTAATCAAGTTTCAAAATTGCGAGGTACGTCGCCAATTGTGCTCGTGTTGGTTATGATGGTTTAAAAAAATCGATACTTACGTATTATCGCACCCCATTGGCGACATTAAGCGAAACGAAGCACCTGGTTTCCAATTCGACGCATAGGAAATGAGGGTTGCCTACTGGGTGAGTTATTAATAGAGTTGGGGCGATTAAGAACCAAAAAATCCAATCCAATCGGCCATTCTGTTGTAATGAAAATTGAATCAACATATACGTGTTTGGGTTAATGTACTATATCTGTAGTTAACTGATGCTTCTTGTATAGCTATGAACAAATGGAATTGAACCAGTTGTCCTGTAGATATATAAGATCATGGCACTTATAATCTTATAAAAATGAAAACAAACATAAAAGGATTGCATGATCACTCATGGAATCGAATTATTTATGTTTTGTCTTTGTAACATTTCATTAATGTAAATAAAATAATGTGATAACTATAATTTGTGTTTTTTTATGGTTTTCAGGAAAACTTAGAAAATCTATGCAATTTGCCTATAGGCCATAAAGCTCATATACCTCTGTTAGTCATCACACAGTTAATTTACCTTATAATTATTTCTCAGTTAACAGTTGAATATTATTCATTCTTTTTGAATAATTTCTCACAGGAAGCATCTTGTCTTTGATTCATTCTAAGGTGCGAGTAACTTGCATACTTACTTTTGAGTGTTAAAAATTTAATTTTGAGTGTTAAAAGTTTTTTTCTTCTGACAAAGACTCGCTTCTTTTCATTTCAAATATTTATTTATGATGCGGAGGGTGGTAGCAAAGAATTCCAAACTGAAATCAGTGTTATTTGTCTTAAATTTGTTCAAACTTACTTGTGCATTTTTGTTTCAAACTTTTGCAAATACTTTTTAATTTTGCTAAAAGAAATTATAAGTACAAATTTCTGAATTTATCAAATAGTACATCCGAAGTATTTAAGAAACATTCTAACAATTTCATATGTTTATTAATATCTATAGTGTCACAAATTTAATAGGATACTTTTTGTTACCTCTGAATTGTGTCATATTACCACCGAGAAAGTATTTCCTTAGAGATCCTTAGGAGCTATTGAAAGATTTGTGCTTAGTGGTATAGTGAGGAGCAAAATTACATTTTTTTAAAAAAAACATTCGCAGGACAAATCAAACAAGTTGTTAACCCATGTTTGTTTATCTCTACGAAATAGTCAAGATCACAATCGTCTTAACACAGCATATATTCTTTAATATTTTTCGCGTGGAACACATGAGGGTTATTCAAAAATTAGTTTCGTTCATATAATGGTCGCTACTTCACACTGTTATTTGTTGTCACTAAGCATTACTATTAAATAAGGGGGAAAAAGTCAAATCGCAATTTGTATTTGCACGACATCGATAGCAAAATTTATATATTTGATTGTTTTATTGATAAAATTTTTCGATACATTTTTAATGCTTTGTTCTTAAATAAATTGAATTTGTTAGTTCAATCGACCATGACCAGGCCACTCAGAAACGTCCGATGAGCCACATGCGGCCCACGAACCTCAGGTTGAGTAACGTTGATTTTACAGCTTATCAATTTCATAAACATAGGTCACGGGCAAAAATATGTCTCATACCGCCCGTTTGATATGATATCCCACTTTTTGTACTCACTCATTTTTCTATATGTGTTAATGAATCAACTTGGTAGGTTGTCAAAGTGTATTCTTAAATGCATTTTTCCGTCCAACACCTTCGATTGGGCATTTCTTGTAGGCGCCTATGGACTATTTTGTTCCCTTTCCGAAATCAAGCATCACGTATTCGCAGTTTTATGTTAGTGTTCAAACACTTTTAATAGTACGTAGAAAAGTTACAATTTCGCGCACAAATACGAATAATTTTTCCCCTTTAAAAAAAAATCTAGATTTTATGTTGTTTTCAAATGAAAAAGACATTTAATTGTCTTTGGTGAAATAATTTATTGAAATGGTGGGGGTTTTTTTTTTCTTTTGAATATATTTCACTAGAAAATTTTATTTTGGTTTGTTTAGTCAAAAAGAAATTACCATTCTGGGACTAATTAATAACACATATAAATTTCAATTGTTAATTTGATATAGAAATGTAGCCTTCAAAAACATTTTTTTATTAATTCCATTTTCTTAGAAACGTAACCTATTTAACTTTCATAAATTATAATTATTTCTTATTATAAATATATGTTTAGATGTACTATTAAAAGATAAGTTATATTTTCGGGGTAATCTCTTATTGTCTTCTCTACAACTTCCTCCTTGTACTAAGAGAAAAAAAAGTAATTGATGAAAATGTGAGACCACAGTCTTAAGTAACTGTAACCATTGTCCCATTATAGTGATTGATTGTGCACTATATTGTCCTAGAAATTATAGGTTTTGTCATCCGGTTTCAACGCGTCTTTTAGTTTAGCTCTGTAATGGAAATAAATGGTTTGGGGAGCAAAGTGGTGAAATAGAGTAGTGCTAAACACGATGCTGTTGGTTGTGCCAAGTAAAATAAATAATTGCTTGTCTTTCTCCTACTAAATAATCTGCAATTGAACTGCATTGCAGTTAGAAGATTGAAAAGATATGCTCTAGTTTAATATTACCATTTTCTAAAGAGGAATAAAACTATATTTAATAGTTTTCAATAGCTCTTTATTTCAGAAATTCTTCACTTTTTTTAAAAAAATACCAAACAAAATCGTCAGACATAGACCGAATGAGCTAATTCAGAAATTGCTAATAGCCGATTGCTCGAGCTGTGTAAAGACCTGGAAATATACCTAATGTTGCAAGAACATAATATTTAGTGATGTTACTTTGATTATAGGAGGCAATAGCTTTCAGTAGTCCAATTTTTAAAGTGCCCAATCGAACAAAAACGTTTTTCGGTATCCGTGATTATACACTGCTCAAAACAATTAAAGGATATTGTAAGTTTTATATAAAATAAAGATATAAGCGGAATTTTTTTTGCCGAAAAGGGAAGAAGAGAATCACGAATACAAATTTTTCTGATTTTCAAACTGTGGAGTATGCTAATTTTGAGTTCGACGTCAAAAACGTCGCTTCAGCGGCAGCGAATGAAATTTGACTTTCAACTGAATTGAAGACAAGGATGATCGGCATTGAGTGACTGCTTTGTTTCGATGAGTACGATGTCTCAGCGAAGTCATTTAACCGATTCAGAAGCTTGGAGATTTGTTAGTAGGTTAGAAGAGGGCCAAACTCAAGCCGAAGTAGTGCAAGCCATTGGAGTGTCACAAAGCGTGATTTCCAGGATCTGGAGCCGTTTTTTGGAGCTTGGAAGTGCAGGCTGAAGATCAGGACAAGGTCGTAGACGGGCAACAACGCCCAATGAAGATCGTTATTTAGTGTTAACGGTTTGGAGACACCGAAATATGAACGCTACTTTTCTCCAACAACACCTTTGATCGGCTACTGGCACAACGGTTTCAACTCGGATTGTCCGAAATTGGCTCCATGGTGTAGGTCTGTATGCTCGCCGACCGATGGTATGTGTTAGACTAACATCAAGGAATCGTCGCGACCGCAGGGAGTGGGCAACAGAGCATGTGAACTGGAGGAGAAATGAATGGAGCAATGTTCTTTTTTCTGACGAGTCCCGTTTTTTTGTTCATCCGGATAATAGGCGTATATTTATCCGGAGGGACCGTGGCAGTAGGAATAATCCTGCGTTCATGCCCGAAAGTGTCAGATTTGGCGGTGGGGGTGTTGGTGTATGGTGGGATCTCCATTGACGGGCGCACAGACTTCTACATCATTCGAGATGGACCTCTGACTGCTCGCCGATATAGGGATGAGATCTTCAGACCTATTGTAGTCCCTTACGCTGCAGCAATCGAAGATGACTTCATTTTAATGGACGATAACTGCAGACCACATCATCCTAACCTGGTGGAGGATTTCCTTTTCGAGGAAGGAATCGTACGAATGGAATGGCCAGCGTGTTCTTCAGACATGAATGCAATAAAGCACGTTTGGGACGCTCTAGGAAGACGAGTTGCTGGTCGCCAATCACCCCCACAAACTCTCCAAGAACTGGAAAGAGCTCTTCTGGAAGAGTGGGACAGAATACCCCAACTCGTTATTAATAGCCTCATTGACTCCATGCCTCAAAGGTGCTCAACGTTGCTGGCTGTCCGTGGAAACCATACCCCCTACTGAAAATGATTTCCTTTGAAGAAAACACCTTTTCTTATTATTTTTTTCTCATATGCACAAATTGTGTTTTTTTCCTTTTGTACACAAATGCGCAATGAAATGCATTTTTTTTCTGCCAACCATGCGTACTTTATTCTTATATAACCTACTACGTCTGTCGACCATGTATCAATTAGCTAAAAAGTTTCGCAGCCACAAGATCCACCTAAAACCGCAATATCCTTCAATTATTTTGAGCAGTGTATTATGCTGCTTACACTCTTTTTACAGTTTTGTGTCTTACAAGCTTTTGTGTAAGCTTTACTTACTTTTGTGTAAGCATTTGGCAAGGAGATTATATATATAGAAGTTTATAATTCCCTGTACACAATATTCCCTGTATAATTCCCTGTTTGATACAATCGAACACTTCTGATGGCAAGGTGTTCTTATGTTTATATACTTCACCTGTTGTAATTGCTCGGTTATATTCACACCACGTATCTTCGTTTGTTGGGCACAGACCATGTTGTGGATATGCATCTGTAGATGCTTTATGAAAATATGTAGCCCAAATGGTTCACTTCATTGAATTAATACTATCGGTATTGTTTCTGATAACCAATCCATAATAATGCTGTAATTTTTCTCTTTCAGCGTCTCTGAGTCTACCGCGATCACCCATTTTTTTGTCACTTAATTTCTTACCTTTTATTTTTAGTTTTAAAACTCGTAGTCGAGTTCCCATCCATTTTTCGACATAGCCAACACATTCCAGTTTTTCAATACCTGTATTTCCATACGGCAGCATCTCGTTAACTGCTTTATACGCTCTAGAGTCATCATATCCCAAAAATTTGGTATATCGCAGGCCATGCAAACTTTCAGAGCTTTGGAAGATTTCGATGGCTCCTGAAACTTCCGTACTTCCACTATTTCCAAAATGATTAGCGCTACAGTTCTCATTATGCATTTTGTTGAGACACTTACAAAATCTTGATAAAATTGAAGCATCAAGCACTTTGCCGGTATCAACACTTGTTGCAATGACAGCACCATTCAAAGATGAATCAATACTGACTGTAATGCTTTTGCCAAGTACCATCAATAGCAACAGTTATGTCAGAATGTCCGTTGACATCTTTGGCTTCTTTAGCAACAGTTTGCATCCTCACCGTAGCCACAGTCTCTACGGCAGTATTTAATCCTGATTCCTTTTCATTAAACTTTGCGATGGAGTTAGTAAATTCATAACTCTCAAATTGTTAATGGATTCACTTACCTTTGACTTAGAATACAAACAAGTTCTTCTTATTTTCTTAAATATTCTATTTTAAAGACGTGGCATTGTGAGAAAAATTGCTTAAAAAGCAAAACTTTCCAGCAAAAATTTTACAAATTTTAAAATTTTAGCAAATGTAGCGAGATAAAAAGTTAATTATAAGTATTTTCAAAATTCAATGCAAACAGCACGTTTCAAATAGTAAACAGGCCTTTGCTTCACTTTATTTCTTCTATTAGACGTTGCCGTTCAAAGTATTTTAAATAATAATGAAAAAATAGTGAAATTGGGAGCTTTCAATGTAGAAAAAAGTTTGTTTACATATGAGTGGGCGTGGCAGGTGAACTCTGACGGGTGGTAAGACATTTTTAAAAAATTATTAAAAATACTTTTACTGCACGTAGAATTTTTGCACCATTAGAAGCGTAAAAGTTCATATTTTATAAAATATGGGAAAAGTGAAAAATGTGTTTTGGGGTCGAAATTCTGAACTTAACCCTTGTGAAATGACAAATCATGATACTGGTACATCTAGCTGGCGTTTGTGGAACATTAGCTATAAAGGTTCCTTGTTTAATTTTTATAAAATGAATTCTTAAATATCCTGTGGATACAAGTTTCACATTACTGTTTCATGTATGTGCTGGAATACATTAATTCAGTGGATTTATACACTGCTGGACAATTGCTAAGGACGGATAACACTATCATCCATAGCAACCACAAAATGAAAGGAAGCAAAATGTGGAAAATTAGAATAAGTGCGGGATATTAGTAAGAAGATGTATGAGTATGCAATTTTTTTTCCCACGTCTGTTCATCTCGTCATAGCGTTCATAAGAGCTTTAAAGGTTTTGACGCGTGTGGACAGTTGTTGTTTCAAGTCAAAGTTTTACAGGAAAGATTTAATAGACGAACTTAAAATTTTTGGCATGTCTTCCCGACATTACACAGATGATTTTATGCGTGGCCGAATTATTGGAAAGATCGAAGAAGGGCGAAAAATAACAGATGTTGCCAGGGAGTTCGACATCGCTCACAGCGTTGTTTCACGGCTGTGGAAGTCATTTAAAACTACTCGAATGTGTAGTAGACGGCTGTTAGAAGTACGACGCCTGCAGAAAACAGATATATCGTCCTATGAGCAAAAAGGAACAGGCGCACCACAGCTCAGCAGGTGGCAAATCAGTTTCGTGCTGCCTCAGGAAAGCAGATCTCCCGAAAAACTGTTCCCAGACGTTTGAGGGGAGGAGGACTATACGCACGCAGACCTGTTGTGTGTATCCCATTGACCAGACAGCACCGTACTGCCCGTTTGCAATAGTGTCGTGAGCATCGCAATTGGACTGAACAGGACTAGGCATGCGTACTATTCTCAGATGAGAGTAGGCTCTGTCTGTCATCGGATTGTAGACGCGAACTGATCTGGCGCGAGAATGGTACTGCTTATCGTCCAGAAAATATCCAGGAAAAGGACCGATATCCGACATGCAGTATCATCGTGTGGGCCGGCATCATGATCAATGGCCGCACGCGCCTACATGTGGTTGCGAATGGGACTATGACGGGCCAACGATACATTGATGAAGTTCTACTTCCTCATGTTCGTCTTTTCCGTGGTGCTGTCGGTGATAAATTTGTTTTTATGGACGACAGCGCAACATGTCATCGAACACTCGCTGTTCAGGATTGTCTAGACAGCGAGGGTATTCAACGTCTCGTATGGCCAGCGCGTTCTCCAGATCTAAACCCCATTGAAAATGTGTGGGATGCTTTGGGGAGGCAAGTTGCTGGTCGAAACTATCCTCCGACAAACAAGAACACCCTTATCCGTGCACTCATAGAGGAATGGGATAAATTGCCTCAACAGCTGCTGGATAATGTTGTGCAAAGTATGGTACGACGTGTGGAATGTTGCATCACACTCCACGGTGGACATATCCCGTACTGATACCTTTCTTTAAGGTGCCTGCTGACTTTTAGATGCATTGTTCCATTTCTCCGTACGCAGATCAAATGAACATTTTTTTTTTCTTTCAGATGTTTCACAGCTTTTGTACTTTCCAGAACAATAAATATTCTTTATTCTAATGTCTGAACAGTGTGGCAACTATATTTTATCCTACTAGGCCTCATGTCTCGCTTAATGTTATGCTACATAGCAATTTATGATCCGTCCTTAGCAATTGTCCAGCAGTGTATATAAGAACAGGAAAATATGCAGTATATAGATTCTATCTTACTATTTTTGAAACAACTTATTTCATATCGAAGCACGAGCTTAGTTGAAGACATTCCATTTTACAGACTTTACTTGTTTTGTTTTTTATTTAGGAACTATGAACTAATTTGTAATATATAAATCAGGGAATAGTAAAATTATGATTTAAATTGTTTACAGTAATCAAATTCATCCCGAATTTCTTTGTGTAGTATATAATGTTGGTAACATATATTCATTATCTACATTTTTTTGCTATCGTTTTTACAATATTCTGTGTAATAATTTTTGGGCAAATCGATCGGGGCTTAATTATTTATTATATTGTAAATGAAATGATCTGTTTGAAAACCATTTGCTTTAATGGCGGAGAAAATATTCGCACGAATTAGCACGGTGACCAACTTATCGAAGTAAATTATACAATATATTCCACATATATCTCATTTCTGTCTCTTCCATTGATTAGAATATTGAGCGTAATCGAATACTCAGTTTGCGAAATTCGAAATGTTGCACTGCAATTTCCCCCATTCTATTGCTCCATTATGTCATGCAATTGTGAAGGTAACTGACTCCATGTGGTGTCCTGTTACATTGAGGTCCATCAGGTGATGAGTCCTGATCAACTGCTTTTGGCCCATTGTGTGATACCTCTGTTACAGTGTTGTCCAGAATGAACTCTATTGGCTGTCTGCGAATTGGGATTTAATTGTGTTTTAAGCGGTGTTGTAATTTAATTTGCAGATATGAAAATAGTGTGGTCCGCGTGTTCTGATGTATTTAATTATAAGTCTTCTGCGATGCGTTATACACGCTCCTAGAAAAAATAGCGCTAAAAAATTTTTGTTGGGGGGATATGAAAACTAGAAAAAAAATGTTTCAAATACATTTTTTAAAACTTGTAGTGTATGGCACTTGATGTTGATACAGCTTTTCAAATATTAATTCATTAATTAAGTTTAATTTTAAATTTATTCTGCTTTATTTATGACAAAGTTACAACTATCTGCTACAGATGGCGCCATCAAAGTAGGAATTTACTTACTTTTTTGTATTACTTGTTTTTTTTTTTTTTTTTTTTTTTATTGTATCAAAATAAAAATCGTAGATGAAGTAACAATTCAAGATGGCTGCATCCTAAATGAAGAAATGAAAATTAAATTAAATTCCAATGTAATCCTCTGGTGTTTCCTTCCAACCAGTCAAATTAAACTCTTTCAGCTACAATAACGCCTCAATACAAGTAAACATCACTTCCGAATAACGTATAAATAGTCAGCGAGATAGAGGTGTGTGACGATATTACCTCATCGATTTATGCCAAAGCTTCATTGTCGTATTAACTTCTGGCTTTCAATGTTATGGGTCTTTTTAACTGTCAAGGCCGAGAGGTAGCATCTCATTCAGTTAAGTACAATATCTATTTTTACATTTAACTTGTCTGTCTGCATATCGTGCATCTTTTTTAGTTTTTCACTTAATAAAGGAAATTGCATTTTCAGGATTGTTATCCTTGTTGTGTTTGGTTTAATGGCTTCTCGATCCATGTTGTGTTCGGATATCTCGGGAATCCTAATATAATGAGCCAGATCTTCATTTCAAATAACACGAGGAGGTGTTTTCGCGACAAAAACATAAAAACCATTAATTTACTTTATTTTGTCACTTCGTGCTGATTTGATTTGGAGGCGTTTCTTTGCCGTTATTTCGACTGCAAAGTTTAATCCAAATTTATAAGACATTTCTAATCAGTTGATATTTTTTTTTCTTTTTAAAAATATTATTAAGGATTTTTTACTTGTTTAGAAATACATATCCTCCTGCTGTCTGTCATTAGGCCTTCTACCTTCAGGATAATTAGCTTGCCCCCCCTTACTGCTCAGCAGTCTTAAAGTAACTACTAAACTGCGTTCTGGTACAATCTATGTGTTTTAAAATCTCTCCTTGCTTTTACCCACGAGAAGGTTCCCATTATATAGAGGAATTAGCAGGGCTTCGAACCGTAATTTTTTTCGTTCATATATATCGGTTCAGTTTCGGTTTTCGATTTAGTTCCGAATGAATAATTTTGTTTTATGTATTTTCTTATTTCTACTTAAGTAGTTTCATGTGAAACGGAAACAATAAAGTACTAGTGAACATCAAAACAAGAAATCGAGAAGCAACGTACAAGTAATGATGATATAATTATACGTTTGGCGTTATATTAGAAAATATTGGTATAAGTTGGTTACAGCAACAAAATAACTGAAGATATATCGAACCGAAATAAACTAATATTTTTTTCGGTTCGGCTCCGGTTTTCGCTCCGACCTAAATAACGATTTTTTCAGGTTTTTGGTTCAGTTCCGGTTCGAAGTCCTGGGATTAAGCATAATTTTTTTAAATAAACATTTAGGCATTTTCTATACCGCATTTCAAAAGGACCACGTTGTTAGAAGTTTTACATGAAGTACATTTGATCAGTTTTTTTACAGGGAATTTCGACAAGGTTTTAATTTAAAATTTGAGAATTAAGCTCGTCTAGATTTATAATTTTATTATATTAACACCGCAATTAAACAACGCCTTCTGTGACTCGAGATAAACTTATGGTTGTAAAGGATGGTTACACGGCGATAATGAATCCCGCATTGAAATTGCTCACACTGTCTCTCGATGAGTTTGAGTTTCAATTACATTTAAAGTTCTGCAGAACTTCTTTGTTCTAATTTACTACCTTCAGAGTAATCGAAATTTTAACTCGCTAATATGTTATTAGATTACAATGATTTAAATCATCAGCTTCAACTGGTTATACCATTGCCAATCAATGACACTTAAAATTTAGAATTTTTTATAACCAACGTGGCTACACATGTTGAGTGTAATATTCCGTATTTGTTCAGCCTATATTGATATTTTATAGAATAGATTGAAGGTAGTTCACATAAATCAAGACATTAAAAATTTACCTGGCTTTGCAAATTTTAAATTCATAATTTTTTTAATGCACAATACTTTTTCAAAGAATTTTAGATAGTTCTTTTATTCGATAACGATTTATTTTTAGAAAACCTTTTTTTTGTTTACAATCCCTTTACAATATTATTACTATTGATCTTTAAAATAATTTGGTGACCTATATTTCATAAGCAAATGAAAAATTGCAAAATTGTTCCTCATTTTTCATTCTAATTGCAATTTGGCGTACTGTCACCTTAAAACAAGATACTTTTTTTTGTGTTCAGTGTATTATTATATTCACCTTTCAGTGAGAAGTAAGATGAGAATTATTGCACAATTCAAAGAACAGTTTAATAATAGAGGAAGTTAGCTCAAAAATTGATAGTATAGGTACCAGAAGGTGAATAAATTTTATTAATCAAAACCTGCATGTGTGTGAAGAATGTAAGTTTCTCGACCATAAGTCGTTTCTTTCCAATTCCTACTATTAGTTCATAATCTCCCTATATCTTGTTCAAATTTTCAATCGTGAATAAAATACAATTTAAAGTGTTCAATTAATCTAAAATTTCTTATACACGATTATTTTGGATGAACATACGGTAATTTAATTTTATTTAATAAAAATTAATTGATTAAAACTAATTATTCAGATACAGCCACGTTGGCAGCATTTTTGTCGACTTAGCGGCCATTTTGGTGACGCGTCAAAACTTAAAAGTTTTTTTTTAACACATTTTAAAGCTCTTATTTGGGCTGAAGTTTTCTATTTACGATTGTTTTAGGTGACAATACGATAATTTAATTCAAATTAATGGATTGAAACTAATTATTTAAAGATTTACAGATACAGCCATGTTGGCAAAAAAACTATAACAGATTTTTTCCCCACTTACGTTTTAAAGCATTTAGTTGAACTGAAATTTTATATAATCGATTATTTTGGATGACAATACGATACTTTAATGATAATTAATAAAAAATTAATTGCCACTTAATATTGTGATTCTGTCATATGTATATACATATTTATGTGGGAGACAACAAGGGGTCCAAGACGTTGGTCTTTCTTCTATTTTATTTTAACATTAAACAAAAATTAATTAAAAAGGTAGTTAAGTTTTACACAATATTCAGAAGGTAACGCCTGCTCGCGCAAATTCTAAGTTTTTCTCAAGAGTCTCTGCTATTAATCGCCTGCGCGCGAAGACTGCTTGGTTTTGGCTGCAAAACGGCCATTCTGACACGCTGTCCGCAGCGGTATTTCCATGGAGACCAGAGGAGAATCTGAAACATACAAAAAAACGGAACAGACAAGGACTATACGACAAATATACAGTAGATTAAACATATCAAAATTTTTGTTTACATCCGGAAGGTTCCATTGTGTTTCAATAAAATCTCGTTTCGATATTTTCCAATTCTGGACGTCTGTTCAAAACGATTTCTCTTTTCCTTCGTTTCCACTATTTTTCGGAGCAACACAAACCGTCGATGTTCACTCTTCATATTAGGTGAGCGGGAGATAAATTCCACGGAACTCGTTTTCATGGCAATTGGCTTTCTTACACAATACTATATCAGGAACATTTTTCCTTAAAATACTCAATTTTAACTTATACTCTTAATTTTTTTTTTACATTTATAATCCTTAATTAGAGAACTCAAATTTTCAGTATTAAAGTTCTTAACATATGGCAAATCAATAAAATACAAACATTTGGAAAAGAAACACATAATCTGCACTCAAAGTTCAATAAAACATCGCTCTTTGCGTGGCCTAGTTTCTCTATTTCTAATGTATTTTCTTCGGTCAAGGTCGGTGATATCGCCGTTCGCACATACAGGAACTGTTGATTAAGAGAAATTTGGGTTTAACTTCTACCATACGCTGTTCGCCAAAACATGAACTTAATGTTAAGATCTCTTCGGAAGGTGTTTGCACTCTAATTAGTGAGGAATTTAAAACTGGGATCTGGCAACCTGAATCAATCAATGCTGTTACGGGCTGATTTTCCACAAAAATGTTTACGTATTGAAGATTTGCGCATTCATTGCTATTTTGTTTTTCGCTTTTTCAAAGTATTCACGTTTATTTATTATGGATGTGATCATTATTCTTTAGGTTTAAAACGCTTCTCACAGTCTCTTGCGCAATGAGATGAATCACCGCATATAAAGCAATTTTTATTTTCTCTTTCATGATATTGGGGATAGTTCTCTTTAATCTTTGTTTTAAAGGTGACTTGGGTATTTTAATATAATTTCTTTATGTGACTTCTAGATGAAATATAAATATCACACTCTTTTAGCTAAATCAATAGGCCATTTCTGCTTCTCGAATGAGTTGCGTTCAAATAACTTAAAGATCACATAGTTTTAACTTTTCTTAACGAACATTTTGGAAGTTTGCTTATTTGGGCAAATGATGTTGTCTCGCCTGATTTTTACGATTTTTAAATGAGTTTTTGAGTCATTTAATTCCTCTTCTTTAATATACAGTAAGACGTTATTTTTTATTAAAATTTCCCTAAAATTAATGATTGGAAGAACTAATTATTTAAAGATTTACAGATAATTTTTTTCTTGACTTTAGCTTTTAAACTTAATGCTTTATTTTTAGCTAATTGAAGTTCGATTTCTTTTTCTAATTTTGCCAACTGAAGTTTCGCGACTTGTTCTGAAGTTACCTCTCTTTCGTTTTGCGATAAATACTTTGATAAAGTTTTAACGAAATCTGATTTTTTTTAGTCTTTAGTTTAACCCCTTATGAGATCCTCTTTAAGAGCGTTTTTATACATTTTAGAAATGGAAAGATCCTACCTTTTTTTTCTGGCTCCCTTGTTTCGCACGTACGATGATCCAATAAAAACGTTGATTCCACTGATGTCACCTCTTCGCAGAATATAGTTGAAATTGTAGTTCCGGCCTCTAACTGACACAGGCGGGATTTTCGTCGATGGGTTTTCCATATAATCGATATATTACACAGGTTGAACAATAAAAATGGCGGATACTTTAATGATAATTAATAAAAATTGACGTTGGTCCTTCTTTAATAAAAAGTTTAAGTTTTTACAGTTTGATTATTCTAACGCCTGCTCGCGCACCTAATTCTATTTTTCTCATCTCTGCTTTTTCAGTTTCAGTTCTGCTTTTACTTTATATTAATTTATATTAATTGTAATTCTTTAATAAAAAGTAATTAAAATTAAATTTTTCTTTATTGACGTAAGTAGGAATCGACTTTTTTTTTGTATTGCTTGTTTTAATCAGTAAGAGATTTCTTAAAAATTTAAGTAAAATATAGCAATAAGGTACCATAAGTTATCAATGGTTGACGTCTTTATATATATATATATATATATATATATATATATATATATATATATATATATATATATCACTAAACACTTTTTCTTTTATTAATTTCTTAATTTCTCTACAATCTACCAACAAAAGAGACTAGGAGGCTATGACTTATTCTGTATTCAACAATTCTCATTCTAGGGAAAAAGCTCGATAAATTTGCTTTTGTTATATTTATAACTGTGACTTCCAATTTGTCTCACCCTTACTATAGAATGAAAGACATTAGAAAATTATATACTCATTGGCAATAATTCCGTAACTTTCCTTAAATTAAATGAAGTAAATGGCGGGTAGCTTCTTAATGCTTCTTTATTTTCATATATCTTCCACCATAATCCTCTCGAACATTGATCCCTGGTATCGAGGATAAATAAAACAACGGTACACCCCCTGCCACCCTTTAGGCTATGTGGAAAATCGTATCCCATTCGTCTCCCGATTGGTGTCATATGTCATCGCCAAACGATTTATTTGCCGAAGTGTTATCCGGCGAAGAGAGGGGGTTGTTCTTTTCTTAATAATGGATGGAGAAAGGTCACACTATTAGGTGGACAGGGATTGCTGTTCTTTGACATTGAAGGGATTCTTTACTTTATGGGGTTTTATTGCTGAGAAAATTGAAAACGAATTGTTTTTAACCTCATTTTGACCCTTTCGGGTATTGATATGTCTTATTTAGAATGATAGAGTACAGAGGGTATAGTGTTATCTGTTTTCTGTAAGTTTGCACAATACTTCTCTTAATTTTTTTTTTCTTTCTGATTTATGTCGACAATGGTTTATCTATTTCTCTAACTTTTAACTAAGATATAATTCTTAATTTTCTATCTTATAAGGTCACATGAAGACGATTCAGAATGTTGCAATGCCATTGATTCATTCGCAAACAGGTCCCTGATAACGCGTGTGACATCATAACTATAACATAAGGGTTTAAAGTGATGTTATGCGCGCCTGTCACGCATTGGTTCGTGATTGTGTCACTAAATGATGTCAGATGGTAGAATTTGATTTAAAAATCGATGTTGCGAAGTTGTGAATTAGAATGAGATGTAGAATTAGAGTTCATATGTATGTCTATGTGCTGTGCTTTTATAATTGTTATAATATTGTGTCCGATAAACGTTGCATAAGGTATTTACAGAGCTTGTCTAATAAGAGTTGTAGCACAGTATGTTTAACATATTTACAACATTATGAAACTTGAATTGACACTCTAGTAAACCGTATGAATAAGCTGCTGAATTTGAAAATTGTAGCAGAAAATATATAAATTGTCAGTTTTTCTTTAATATTTTGTAGGAAGCTTAAACTTTTAGAAAATATTAGACACAATAGGAAAATAACTAACTAAAAACATGTGTAAAATAAATTAAGTGCACATAATTTTACATTTATTCTTATTTTCAATTAATTTATTTACCTTATATAATTTTGGCTTTATTAGCATTTTAGGTGATGTTGCACCCATGATAAAATTTTACATATCAAAAAGTAAACAATTGCTTATTTTTTTCACACTTCCCAGACACTAAAATAATCTGATATATATTAACAGTATTAAGATAACTATTTTGTTACCGGATGCAGTTGATGCCGTAATATCTTATTTTTTTAGTTTTAATTTTTCCTGAAAATAAATCATGAATGGGTTCAAAGCAAACTGTGAAATTGAAAATTGAATTTTCTGAATTCGCATTTGTGTGTGGGGGGAGACCATTTTGTACATACAGATTCTGACTATTGTTATACTTGGCGAGATCCGTTACTTTTAATCTGATTTGCTCTTGATTGATACAAAATCTCTCGTAGCACATTTCTCACGTCAGTATTTCTTTAAATGAATTTATTTGTTTTAAATACTTCATAACCTTTCTTGTAAAGGCATTTATAACCAAATTTCTAGCTAATCAGTGTAGCTTTCTTGAGTCAGAATTTCATTCTCACTCAGTTTCAAACAACAAAATTGGGAAATTTGAATAAAAATTTAACTTGATTCTGAGTTATTGTTACGTAAGTCGGGATTCGAGGTTTTTATGCTATCAGTCTCGAAGAGCAAGACAGTTCTTCAGGAGTGATGACAATATACTGTCGATAAAAAATCCTTTAAAATGCATGATACGAACAGTACAAATTTGTCAAATAAATACAGCACTCAGACACAACTATCAGTGTCTAGAAATACAAACACGTAATGTATTCGCAAGCACTCGCTCGTCCTATTCAATAGCCGAAGTAATAACTAATCGCTGGTCGACTCGATCAGCTAACTCAGCGACTCTCTATTTATAGTATGCACGTATTTTTCTCGTAAAATAAGACCGTGATATTAGTAGATTTTTCTTGTAATTTCCATAAGAATCCATTGGTTCATCAACTCGCCAAAAAGGATGCTGGCTTGGCTCTATCGCCAAGTTTCCATTGAATCGTCATTATTATGTGAAGAACAGTATTGCTTACAAATGTTACAATTTCAACGAGAAATAAATACAATAGAAAGTAATGTTAACGTATAACACATCCAGATATAAATTATTTACACTATTTTAAGCATTCATTGCACAAAATTTGTAAGAATATATTGCATGTGAAATACTTATTTTTTAAAAAAACAATTTCCAAATAAAAAATGGTATTAATTATCATTTGTATATACAGGTTATTATTGTTAGAAATTGGATTATTTCGGTAAATAGACATCTCATTGATTGTATGTCATGCAGTTTTTTTGTTTTTTCATACATTAAAATAATCCTTTTTAAACCTAGAAATATATATGTTTCTATGACCAGTAAAAGCAAATGAAACTTTATGATGAACCCTTTAAAAACCTTGAAACGATTTTATAAACTATTGTTTTTTCCCGCTTAAATAAACTATTTCTACTACTCTAACTTCATCAACAGGAAAAAAAACACTTCCGATCCTTTGAAATTGTCATCCCATTCGTTATGTATGTTACTTTAGCACGCAAAGGTTAAACGTCAAAGCTATAAAAGAATAGAATGTTTTCATTATATTTGCCATCATCCTCCTTTTCGAAACACGAAATGAAATTGATGCGTCTTTATTTTGAAAGCACTTTCAACATTTGCTCTCCTATATGAACGTTCGAATTTCTTCCCTACACTCCCCCCTGGCTCACTTGACTGGTATTAGAAATATTAACTGCCTCGTAAAATCCCTTAAGGTATTGAACTGAAAATTTTAAAGAATAATTTAGAAAAAGATGTTCCTTAAGTGTCTATTTTATGAGTCTCATTAACTAATTCAGCGTTATTGATTTTCGTTTTTCTTCTGGATGTTCTTAAGAAATAGTAGGAAAAAACCATTAAAATGTAATTATTAAATAGGAAGTCAAATATTTATTCTTTAGGTCATATAAATTGTAATTTTTGTTCGCATTTTTCATGCGTTATCGATTTTCTAGCTAACGTTGTAGCAATATGTTTCACTACTGATGTGTAATTTGTCACTTAATGCTTCAAATCAATTTGTTTTTCTGGGGCATAGTGAAAGATTTAATTACAAATAATGTTGTTAGTAAAAATAATTCTGTTAATGATTTTATCGGTTGGATAACTATATTTTTTAAAAAAAATTACCTTAAAGTTTTGAATAATTCGAAAGTACCTTTTAATGCAGTTCAGTACTCATTATTGTTGCAAAGAAATTTGTTAAAAGTAAAAATTATAAAACACATTTCATTAGGGTTTTGTTCATCCCCCAAAAAAAACGTCCTTTTTAATGAATTCGAACTGAAAAAACACTGCATTTTTAAATAACTCTTTGAGTTATACTTTTTTATCAATATTGATTGGAATTCTAATGAAATAATGTAATTCAGAATCCAAATTAGGGGTCCGAACACCCCCAGAGCCCTTGATATTTTTTCGATTCGTTATAATCTTATGTATATATTACGTAACATTTAAATATGTATTTGTTATTAATGATTAGTTTTATTAATTAATGCTAATTATTTATTCAATAATCAATTTTGTATTGTTTTTGTTTCCGAAAATCGCCAAAATCAAAAGAATATATGTTGGGTGGCGTATTGGAGCATGATACCAAAATGGTGGATTTTCGATCCTGGACCCGCGGCAGCCGAGTGGTATAGGTATCGGACCGTGGCTTACCTTGTCATGAGTTGGAGCCCAGTACCACTAAAGACCCGTCATGTAGGGAAGCGAGGCACGTTAAATCTGTCGAGAGCTGAAACGTCCTCCCGTTGGTGTGGTATGGTAGTTAGAAGAGCGGAGTGCCAGCTCAGGTGTCGTCCACGTCACTTGACCAGGGTTCAAAATGACGTGGTCCGTCGCCAAAAGCCCTCGTGTAGCTGAAAAGTGCGACGTTAATATTCAATCAATCAATCAATCGACCTGCCCCCTCTCCTTGAAAAAATTTTGTGTGTGCTCCTGAAAGTGAGCTATACGCGGTACTAGCACTATGCAATCCCTCCTGGACTAACGGATATATAACACTTCTTTTTATGTGTTAAAGAGATAATATTGCAGTATAGTTTTAAGAAACTAACCTCAGTAAATAATTGTATGTGTATAAACGTGAAACGTGTAAATAATTTAAAAGTATATAAAATTTATCTGCGTTTTTAAGTAAGTGAACCGCCCAAACAAACGAAGGAGAAAAAACATTGTTCTTAAAAACATTCAGTTGACAACTCTATAAGGCTACTTCTAACAATCATTTATTTTCTCCTACTTGAATTCATAGGCCAGAAGTGGGGAACCCGCGGCCTCTGGGAGTTTCTTGTGCAGCCTTAATAAAAGATAGTACTTGTATTAATTAATATTTAATTATATATGTATATATATACAGAGAGAGAGAGAAACTACAACACTTTTTAAATTAATGGAGTTAAAAAAAGAATGACGTAAATATTTGTATATTTCAATGACTATTTGTGGTACTAGGTGGCCAATGGTACATTTCAAATGTTAGAACGCCACCTGGTGCAACACTACCAGACATGTTTTATTATCTCTAGACAGGAATTATTTTCTTACTATTGTTATCGTGACTGTTTCCATGAACATTAATACGTATTTTTTGCATGAATGGCATTTAAATATTAATCGGAATATTAATTGTAATATTAATGAAATGTTTTATTGTAAGTTTCTGTTGACTGACATGCAATAAGTGTGTACTAAAAAAGGCACTTGCGGCTTTACTTATGTAAATCTGATAATGTGCTGATAACAGACTCGCGTCTCGTGTTGCTCACGGCTAATGTGAAAATCTAGTTATTGTTTGACTTATTCTGTGGGTTTACTAGTCCTTTTGGATTATTGTATCTCTAGTAAGTATACATTTTCACAGAGAAATGATTTAATGTTCGTTTCTCTTACGTGAATACAAAAATATCCAATATTGTAACTTTTTCTGTCAAGTAATAAATAAATAAGAATTATTTCTTCTTTTTTTTGTGATATTTTTATATAATGCACCCAGTTCTTAAAATTGCACAAAAACTGTAATAATTTCATAAAAGTCGTATTTACAGGTACATTAATCCGTATGGCCTCCTTAATTACTACCTAATTTACATGTGGCTTCTTATGGGAAAAAGGTTCACCACCTCTGTCATAGGCAGTCAAAAAAAAGACATTTGATTTGTTTTAACATTAATATGCCGTCTCATTGCAGTGGGGCTGGAGAGAACTAGTAGAATATATATCCGAAACGGAAAAGTTATACGTTATAATATGAATTCGTTTATAAATTGTAAAAGCACTAAACTTGATAACTTTTCTGAATTACAATATCAGATCCTTATGTCCGAATCATAAATTAAAAATACAATAAAGTTTCAAATATTGAATCAGACTATAATTAAGTTTAAAAATAAACAAAAGAATAGTAAACAGAATCGTTAACAAGATTACAAAATATATATGAATTACAAGATGTCCACTAAACTCATGAACAGAAATATCTCAAGAATTACTGTCCAAATGTAGCCGCGGTAGTTATTGTTCTCTAGCTCTCGGCCGGTGTGTCGTCATAGCTTACGTGTTGCTTTATAATTCGACGTTAAATTAACATTCACTCACTAGAATGTCTAATTCAGTAAAATGTCGTGTAGGGAAAGTCAGGTGGTAAGAGTTTGTACCGCAAAAAGAAATGTCATTTCTTTTAAAAAAGCAGTATTCAATACATGTAGAAGCCCTATTTTTGTCTGTGTCATCTTTTTTTTTTTAAATTTTTTAAGCTATCGTTTTTATACACGGCGTACAACACCCACCCGTAAAAATCGATCTCATTTTTTTGTATTTCAAGTGTGCACGTTATGCACCAGATTTTACTGTATTTATATGTACTATGTGTGTTCCAAGATATTTGAATATATTTTGTACGTAATTGTAGCATGCTTAAAAGTTTGTTTTACGTTTTTCTTAAATGCGATTATGTTATGTTTTTTTCATCATATAACATTCAAATTAATTGTATTTTCTTTTCTTTTCAGGTAAGTTACAAATTCTTGATGGGTTATTATTGCCATTGCATCTCACGTGAGTCATCAGAGTTTAGTTTTTTTCTCATTAGTTCTCATTTTTATACCCGGCGTATAACACGCACCCGTGAATTTCGACCTTAATTTTTATGTTAAAAGTGCACGTTATACGCCGGATTTTACTGTATATATATATACATTCAAATTTCAGTTATACACTTTAAAAGGTTTGGTAGGAAGATGAAAAGGGATTATATAGATAATATAAAAAAATATATGCAATTATAGGAACATAAACTCTATCGCTCATTAGATGGTTGATACAAAAGTTCAAACAATTCACTTTTCTTTTGATGCTTTCGAATTAGTATATTGGCTAGTAAATACATTTGTGCAGCTCAAATTATTGTGCTGAACAAACACTATAGTTTGGGCAGGAGAGGTCCGCCTATAAAAAAAAAAGGGAATTGTATTACATCCCCTGTGATTGGGGGACGGGTCAGTGCCGACTTAAGCTCATTTTGGGCCCTGGGTGCTCAAGATCTACAGACCCCCTTGGCACCGGAGGATCGAAATTTATTACCAGAAAATCTGGTAAGTCTAACTTTTCCGGACCCTTCTGAACCTCTCTGGGCCCCTCGACGCCCGCCCCAAGCGCCCTATGGATAAACAGGCCCTGGGACGGGGTATAAACATTTTGTGTGTAGAGTGCGGGCTGTGTGTAGAGTTGTCAGTGGGCGTCACTCCTCATCAATGTTCAATGTTAAAATTTAGGTTTCTTGACTTAAATTTTGGAAAGCCCATTTGATTTAAATGATTTTTACTATACTCTTTGAAGACTTAGTGAGCCTATAAAAAAATTATGGAATTTCATTTAAATTTATATAAATATTGAATTCCAAATCGTTAATACGCATGTGAATACATCTCCTTCATTGTGTATAAAGGATTCTTATTATTACTTTGTTCAGGTATAAAACGAACCCTCTATCTAGTAGTTTATTATTTCGTTATTTTAAAGGGTAAAAGAGTAAATAATTAGTAAACAAGTTGGTATTCGAAATTCTTTGATGACCGGATAGATTAGTAACTGAAAAAAAAAATTTTTTTTTTTTCTGATCCAGAAGTTATCCACTGATGTTAAAGCATATTTTATTAATATGTGATACTTGCGAATTTATTCATATTGTTAGCCAATGTATTTAAAAAACTATTCATTAAATGTATTACAAAAGAAAACTATGCGTTAGATGTAAATAGTCGTATATTTACCGTGCAGCAGCGTTCATTTCATGTTAGAACAGAACCATTTCTATAAAACGACAACACCGCTATGATTTATCGGAATTTCAATATTCGGCTCTGTGATTTCCTTTTTAGTCTTCAACATTTTATTGCTTTCCTTGCCAAGTTATAAACACTCATTCCTCTTTCTATTTTCGTGATAAAAACTGATGACCATCAACGTGAAACCCTTTTTCTGAACTGAAATAAGAGTCACAATATTTCCTCCGCCCAGCTCATTTTTCCCCTCTTCGGATTGAAAGACAGGGCAATCATCATTTCAAGTAAAATCCCTAATATAACTCTTTTGCTCCCTACGATTTTCCCTTCTGTCTGAGCCTCTCCATCTTCCCCAGATTATTCCCCATAAAAATCCATTTCCGCTTCATGAAACGAACATAACTACTCGCGATATCCGGTATCTGCCATCCCGATGTCAACTCGGTGGCCGGATTTGCTTTTTTATCGTCCGGCATTTTTTTTAGGACTCTGCACTGCTGCCTGTTTTTTGATGACGGTGGGGTATATATTACGGGGATAGACGAGATGGTGGAATCCGGGGAAAAAATGCGATCGATTAAGATTTGTTTTGTTTTGGAGACTTCTGAGATTGGTATGTGATACTTTTTGTTATAGGATTATGTGTTGCTGGAAGAAAATTTGTTTTTGCTATATGAAAAGAGCGAGAGAAATTTCAGCGATTTTATATAAGTGTTATGTAGAGTATATATTTTGAACTCATTTTTACTAAATTTTCTAATAAATTAATGTTGTTATTCCCTCGGGAGCTTATCTTTACATAAATAAGGGATTTACTATTCCGGGTATTATTTTGTCTCATGAGGCTATATTGTCATTTGTAAAAACGAATGGTGCGCTTTCGTATTATTTTAACTCTTTTTTTATTTCTCGGTCCTCCACCTTCTCCTTTTTGTTTCCACCCGCCCACCCTTCCGAACCCTTTTCTTAAATTTACAAAGTTTTTTAATTTTTATAATGTGAAATTCTTTTCTTTTAGTTAAACTATTTTGATTTGTTGTTATCTTACATGTATTCCATAATTCTAGATCAGAGGTTCCCTAACTTTTTTGTTTCATATACCCCTTGCGATGTTTTTCAGTTTCGGGTAGACCCCTGCTTAGCTAGTATTGAGTTATTGGAAATTTATCAACTTAAATATCTTTTGGACAGCTGGTACTACTTTAATGTATTCCGTTCGGAACCGTGATTTTGCAAAAGCGTATACATGAATAATATTTATGATATTTAGAGTCACTTAGATTAGAAAATGTATATAAAATTGTTTTAAGAATAGTATTAAATAAAAAGAATAATAAATAAATTAAGAATAGTAAAAAAAATTTTAAGTACAATATTTTGACAAAAAATGAACATAGAATGACCAATTTTCAAAATATTCTCCTTTTGTGAAAAATGCTTCTATTACAATAATCTTTAGCCTGTATATAGCTTAGACCTCTCTACAGAGGCTCAACTAGAATTTTTGAAACTTATAATTTAGAAGTGGGTTTATTCATGTTTTACGACAACACAGGGGAGAAATTTTAAGAAAAAAACACCGATAAAAAAAATTATTTCAATTCGTTGTAATTCTGAAAATAATGTGAATTTTTCAAAAATCATTGTTAAGCCTCTGTACAGAGGTCTGAGCTATGTACAGGCAAAATATTATTATACTAGAAGCATTTTTCACAAAAGGAGAATTTTATTAAAAAAGGTTATTCTAAAATTTTGTGCCAAAATATTGTATTTAAATAATTTTTTTTGTCAAGATGTCCTTAAAACAATTTTATACATGTATTCTAATCTAAGTGACACTAAATATGAAAATCATCCATTTATGCGTTTTTTTAAAAAAATCACGGTTCCGAACGTAGTCGGATACCTTAAAAGAATTAAATTTCTAACTGTGGAGAAGTATAGCGTTTAAAACTTAAGTACATGTAAATGAATTAAATTAATACATAAATAACTGTTACATAAAATAACTAAACAACAAACAAATGCTTTTAATGAAAGGGAGGAATCCGTTGCTTTAATATCAAAGTTTCAACTTTTAATATCAATCTAGTCAGGTTTAACCCCGAAACTACTTTGATAGTAAGTGTCCGCAGTTTTCCCTACTTTCTTTCTTTCTTTTTTTTTTTTTGTTTTTTTTTTTTTTTTTTTTTTTGACATTAGCAAGCTCGCTTAAACTCCTTCTCACTAGGAAAAGCAATTAAAAACTGTCTCGTGATATAGCATAATTCTTGACAAGTAACAGGCACGTCTTTTTAAAGCCAAAATTGCTGACATTCGTTTCTGAACTTTATTTTAAGATCTTTGTTAGGGCCTATTCTGATTAGTTCCCATTGTAATTTGATTTTTTTTCAATGTGATTGTATGAATTCATTGTCCACTGTGGTATTACTATAAAAAAAAAAGCAATCCCAAACCTTGTTTCGAAATTTGAGTAAAGGACATTTCAATGTTCAACGTAGTTTAAAATGTCCTGACAGATTGTCCGTAACTAATTCACAAAATTTGCGATGTCCAATATTACACTTCTTTATCTTAATTCTGAAAAAAAAAAATGCTGAAAGGGTCCTTGTCTTAATAAAATTTATGATGTAACCTAATAAGCACAAATTAACCTCACTAAATTTAATAAATAAATTAGTTACATCTTTTTTTTTCATTAGATCAAAGTCACTAAATTAAAGTCACAAACTGGTTTAATGAGAGCCACTATTGTAGACCCCCTTTTACATCTCATGAGCCCCCAATTTATTTTTTCGCTGCTGTGGATCCCTTACAGGTCGTCATAGACCCCTGGGGTTCTATATAGACCAGTTTGAGAATCACTACTCCAGTTGGAAACCAGTAGGCAAGGTCCATGGTACTTAAATTTCTTCGATCTTAACATCCTAAACATCCTTTCCTAATTTTCAACACACAGCTGAGTGATTTAAAGGTTCCTCAATAATTCTAAGACTGCCTCTGCTACTTATGCAGATTTCTTTAACATTTTTTTTCGTTTAAGAAAACAGTAAATATCTAATTAAAAATATTACAAAATACTTATATGAAATAAATAAATAATGTATTTATTGCATTAATTAAAAATTTTAATGAGAATGATGGTGCTCCATTTCTTTCACAAGTGCTGTTATATTAGGTGTGTAATGTTTGGAATTTGCAGTCTCAATTTGGGATCTACACTTTCCAGACGGTTTTGTGTACTTATTTTTAAGATAAAGAAGAGCTGGAAATGTTCTTTCACATGAACAAGAAGTTTGGAAACGCATGAGAAGTTTCAGAGATTTCGTAGTTAACTCCGAAAAACTTTCCTTTAAGTTGCCCCTAAAATTTTGAAGGGACTTATTCTTGTAAACCACACACAATCTCATTCTTACTTTTAAATAAGATACCTTCTTGGACCCCCTAAAAAGTGCTGAAGACCTCCAGTAGTCTGAAGGGCACCGTTTAAAAACCGCTGTGCTAGGTGGTATCAAAGGACGTACATGTTACAAATAGAGGTTTGGAAGCTGAAGTGTGAAGACTTGGTCTCTGTCGAGGGTAGTTGTTACGGATGTCATCATGGCCCGTTTTTGTGTTTTCTGAACAAGTGAATAGCTCGAAAATTTATAGTTATTCTTAGATCTGTGCACTTTTTAATTTAAGCAGGTTTTGTATTTAATTTTCGTGATTGAATAAAAGATTGATACACCATTCGTGTGTTATTTTTGAGCCCGAGATATTCACGACGTCACAATATTCAGCGTGTCGAAAATCTTATTTCTTTGACTTTGCCCCTTTCTTTTTTTGTGTGTCTTTTTTTCCTGTGATTTTAAACATTAGGAAATTTTACTAGTGAATAAGAATATTCAAGTTTTTGTTGTTTATTTTTTTCTTTTGTCGATTTTGTGAATTTTCAATTCTGTCTCCTTCCTTCTAACTGACTTTATCTTTGCTTCACAGTGTAAAAGTTCTTTAAAATAATTACTCAGAAACACACGAACTCATTTCCCCCTTCTTTTGAAGCCTACTTTATTTGTAGTTTTTGACGAATACTTAGGGAAATTCTTATTATAGTTTACAACAATAGTAATTTATAGTTTACAACAATTCTCGTAACGTTTCTTTTCTCTGTTATGGTAATTTTTTTAAAGAAAAAGAGCGCATTTCCTCTGTTCCACACAATACATTTGAATGATTTGTTGCCTCATTCCGCTTATTATATCACAGCAAATTAAAACAACGGGATGGGCATACTTCAAAAAAATGTCCCATCTCTTCATTTTTTCCTCCATTTAAATCTCTTTTCCAACATTCCATTTCACTTTACCATCGTGGTTTTTATACAGCGAAGAAAAGAAAATTGTAATTAACTGTCCACACCAACTGCCATGCCCGTTTATTAACTTTTGCGCGAAAGAATTCTCACCAGGCTCACATTTTCGAATGAAGCATTTCGCAATTAAAATTCTTCCTGCCCGCAACTATGTTCCGTTGGTCCATTCACTAGGCAAACGCTCATCATCCCTCCCTCTCCATCTCAACAACACCCAAAAATTTCGATTGCTTTCTCTTCCCCAAAGTGGCTTAATTTTGTTTTCTACAACTATGGTCTACCCCTTTTCCTCTTCCTTTCACCTTTCGAACGACTGTTAGCAGTAAGTACATTTGGGGCCGAAAGACTTTGTGTTTTGTATCGAATTTTCGTACGCGTCGTTGGTTATGGGAAATCAATACGGTTGTTGAAGGGGGACTATATATACATCCTGGAGGAAAAGTAAAAGCAAACTAGTTTCTATCGACAGAGTGAATTGATATATATTCTTTTGTGAAATTTCCTTCCATTCCCCCTTTTTACGTCTGTTTTTGGGGATTTTTTCTTCTTTTTGTACTCTTCAACTCGTGGAGAGTTTGAGTTTTCACGTGTGATGGAGTCCTCAGTTGTGGACAATTCTTTTATGAAGAGACCGAGACAATATACTTGTTTTTGTTTTTCTCGGAACTAGTCTTCCGAAGAGAGAGAGAGAAAACGATAAAGGGTTTCGTGTTTTCGTTGTTGTTATCAAACTTCTTGATCATGTGACCGGGTTTTTTTCCTGGTGTTGCTGTAGAACTTTGTATGTGATGGCTTGATCTGTTTTTGAATGTTTTCGAATACGATATTGATCGTTTTTTTTAAAAGTTTTCTTTAATCTTTTTTTTAGTTCTCAAGAACTATTCGTGCTTGGTAATCCCTTGTGCTTCTTTTCTTGAAAGAAATATTTAGTTGATGTTTTTTAAAAGATTATTTCTTTGTGGTGTAATGCAGAAAACTATATAATGTTTATTGAATTATATAATATGTTTTTTTTTCCGAATTTTTTTTTATATTTAATTGTGGTAGTAACTTGAAGTCTCCCATGAATTCTTTTATGGTGTTTTTGATTATACTTTGCATTTTAGTTTTTAAGACCGTGTTTTAAAAAATTAGGATTCAAAATTTTAGTTTACCTTGTTGAATTACGAAGGAAATTGTTAAAAAGGCTTTGAGTTTAATAATCTCTTTTTCAATATTATCTACTCAAAACTTGACAAATTTTTGAGTGTCCCTGAGAATTGTACCGCGTGCCATACGTTGCCGATCCCTGCCTTGGATGATTAGAAAAAGGGTCAGAGAGAGTAGTTTTTTTAGTTTGTTTAATTCCACTTTATTGTTTTTAATATAGTTGTTTATAAATTTTTTAAAACGTTTTGTTTCTCATAAAGTTATATTTAAATTGGAGCAATCTCAAGTATTTGTGTATTTCTGATTTGTCACAATAAGTCTACGAGTATCTCTAAAAAAATTTAAAATATTTTGTGTGCTTAAGAAGTCTGATATTTCATTCAAATATATTCCTCTTTTAAATACTTTTAAAATAACTGTGTGTATATTTCAATGCATACAGATGAAATAATTTTGGAAACGCACAAAGTTGGAGCCAGCAAAAAGGATGACGAAGAGAATTGTAGTATCTCTCGAGGCAAAAGTAGTCTGTTATCTCTCTCTATCTATGGGAATTTGTGCAGTAGTTGCAGTTTTATTTCTCCTAGGAGTGGCCGAGAGCGTTGTGTCGAGCCGGCTTTTATCAGAGGACGTGGTTTCCATGGCGACGAGTGTCCCAAATGAAGATTCAGATCGTTAGGCAGAGGACAACTGCACTTTGGTTACTTTGTAACTTAACTCTTCCTCTCTCTATTCCTAGATGCCCATCAAAGTAATGCAATTTCACAGAATTGAGGAATCCTGAGACTTCGATGAAAATCGGCGAGTCATCGTATTTCTGCTAGCTTCTAATGACCCGCAAGCAATTTTATTTTTCTCCGTTGTTTATTTTCATGTACACCGTATACGAACAGTTTTGATTTGTTTTCTTCTTTATTTATTTTGATATATTCCTTATTCCTTATGTTAGTCTTATAACATTTTTTTTAAAGTTCTAATGGGCTGCGGATTGGTGTTTTACCATTGCAGACTCAGTACATTCTCCGGAAGCTGGTGTCTCTCTCTTTTTAATGCGGCACTATATAGGCGGATATAAATCACCACACGTAATTTTGACGTCAGTTTCCTTCCCAGAGGGAGGCACCTGAGCTCTGACGATGCGAACCTGTACTAGGATTTAATTTTACCGGAAGCACCCAAGCCAAACACTCTAGGGATCTTTTTCATGCCGTTATAATCATACATGGCCGCGGTCGATTTCCTGCATTATGAAAATCCACCGACTTGGACCGGGGTCGAACACGCAACTTAGGGTGCAGAAGGTCAGCGAGAAGCCACCAAGCCTGCTGGTCCTAGAACTTAGGCAAATGATTCTTCTAAACTTGATGACTGAGGAACTATCTTCAAAGGTAATAAGGTCGTACTAATTTGAGTACCCATTTTTCGTGCTTGTGAACTTACAATAAAGCTCGACAATCCCCGACTAATGTAATAAATATTAGCGATCTCCAGTCAGAATCAACATTGGATCCTGATGTTATGTGTAATATGCACCAGAGTTAAGCTTTGCAGACTGTTGAGAAGAAAATCCGAAAGAATTCAAAACTTCCTTACTTATCGTACAATTAAAAATGAAATGAATTATGCTAATTAGTATCTTAAAAGAAGGCCGAATGTAATTCATGGATGTCGTGTTATTTGAAGTGGCACTTTTTTCAAGAGATTTAAGGAGGAAAAAATTGAACCTCCTTTTAGTGTTATTTTCAAAAACCAACTAAATAGCTTACTTAGTTCAAAAATTCGACAAAAATCAGTAAAACTTGTACTTCCAAAACAAAGACAATCAGTTTTTAAAAAAATTGGATTTTGCGGATGATATTTTCGTGAGTGTATTGCTATTTTTCGACGCCTCACTCGAAAACTAGGTCACAAAATAAAATCAAGAATATCTTCAAAATTAAATGCAAAACTGTCTAAAATGAATTTTTAATATCGTCTTTGCACTGCACAATTCATACACACGTAAATTCTTTTCTTAATACATATTGTATCAAAAATTATACTATTCGCTACACATTTAATATGCTGTATTATTATTGTATCATAATCCAGCATATTAAATGTGGAAGAATTTCTGTTGTAAAATAAATTTTTGAAGTTTATTTACATGAAATTTTCAATGTGACTTCCTTTAGCATATTACACTCTACATAAATGTTTAGGTCAAGCGAAAAACACTTTTTCGAACATTTTTGGGGAAATTTTTTCAATTTCCTCTTTGATTGCTTTTTGAGGCCCTTGAAGTGCTCTTACTTTACATCTATTTGATTGTTTTTTTAAGTATCCTTATGAAAATATTCGCTGGAGCAGTACAGTCGGGGATTATGGCAAATATTTTTCTGGGGGATTTTTTTTAAAAATCTTGTAGCCAATTTACAGTTGAATTTGCAGTATGATTTGGTGCAGAGTCTTGGTTCCAAAAAATATTTCCTCGTAGGTAAAGACGTTTACTTATTTTGATCAAGTGTTTCAAAACTTTATTTTGATAGTATTTAGCATCAATTTTAGTCTTTGGTTGTACAAAAAAAATCTTTTTTTTTAAGCCTTAAGAGGGCATTCCTGTCCATACCGTCACACCTGGTGGTTAACTTACCTTTTGCAAAACAGTTTTGTCTTTGCGACACTTTTCACGGAAAATATGTTGTTTCTTCGTTTTGCCAATTGTGGATGACAGATGTAACAGTACTTTCATCTGAGGTTACCCATCTTGTGTATCTACCTTTGAGTTACATTAAATGCCTAGGCTACTGTCTACTGTCTTTGCAGACATTTGATGACAAACTGGTTTATTCACTTTTTTATAGCTAATTTTCTTTACCTGACGGCAAATTGTCGATTGCGATTCCTATAATTTATTTGCCAAAGTTCGTTTAGACGATTTTCTATAACGATAAGTATATATATATATATATACTAAATAGGAAGAAATAGGCTCAGTAGTACAATAACAAACTCCTCTCACTTAACTAATAAAATATAATTATAAAATGATAGCCTACTAGTATTCACAGTATAGATTTAAATTCGATGCAAGATGTAGATAGTAAGACTTACTTCGGGAGTGTAACAATTGGTTATGTTTCCCGCCAAATACAAGAGAGGGAAAACAGTTCCGCATAAAGTTAGAATTATGATAGAATAATATAAAGTTGTATATATATATATATATCTACTTTTAAAAATCATAAATATATATTGCTTTAAAATTTCGCTTCGGGTTTGAGGATCTAATGTCAGTACCATAATTTACTCCCACTAATAAAAATGGTTCTATTAGTAATTTAAATGCTTCATTTTTTAAATAAAATTGTTTGTAAAATAATTGAAATTCATCGTAAATAGTTATATGTTTTTAAAATGGGTCACACTAATTTTGAATCAACTGGTATTTTTATTTAAAATAAGCAAATGACACTTACTTCATTGTTATTAGGCACAAATCCGAAGCACTTTATTGTATTATCTGTTTGGATTAGGCGATATATGCAATCGTGTCTACTCTAACTAGGGTTTGACTTGCCAGGACGATGTGTCAATGGGTGACACTTGTGCGATGGATTATGGGACACTTGCGATATGGCAAATGTTTCCCTAATCAAGTAACTGCATCTCGATCTATCATTGTCAACATCTTGATGCCAGTGAGAATGTTAACGATATGTAATGGAAAATCTATGGGATATCCTATAGGACGAGCAATAGTATTTTGGATTGAGAGTTTCTTCTTGTGAAGATCAAAGAGGATAAATGCTTTTTTAAATGACTTTTAGCAAAACAACGTTTCTCAATGATCATGTGTGATATTAACGTTGAAAAAGTTTCCATCATAAAGAAATGATGTATTGAATAGATCCTATATATTAATGGCTTGAAAACCATCTTTAAAATACACTGAAGGAAAAATAATTACCTTTTTTTTACCTTCTTTTATGTAGTTTTGAGATTATTTTATCTGTTGCTGTTGTTGTCATGTGTTTCTTCCTGGGATGCATACTTAAGACGAGAGATAGACGAACAGAAACATACAGTACAATCATACAAAAATATAGATATTATACAAACAATGATCGTGGCATAGAACAGAAGGGGTGCGCTGCTTTCCATTCTAGACGAGAATCCATTTTTGGCGAATCTCCGACTTCTTTTCCCGAAAATACATCCATGCCTTATACGAGATTCGAACCCGATCCCACTTGATTACAAGCCGAGCGTCATAACCACCATACTGGGTAGGGTGGCATTTTATCCGCTACTCAATATAAATGCATAAACTAATATTTCTGTAGTTATGTTCTTGCGGCGATAGCCTAGTGGTCAAGGTAACGGACTCGTGGCTAACGTGTCCTGAGTTCGAGCCTAGTATCGCTTAAGACCCTCTGTGCTGAGGGGGCTGATGCATGTTAAATATGTTGAAGCTCAAACGTCCTCCCATTGGTGTGGTTTGGAAGTTAGGAGAGAGGATGCCAGCTCTCAAGTGTCATCCTCATCACGTAACCATAGTTCGAAATGACGAGATCCGTCGCCAAAAGCCCTCGTGTAGTTGAATAATGCGACTTTAATATTCGTTCACTCTGTAACTGTGTAATATCAATTTTCTTCAGTATTATAATTGATAAAAGCATAGAGCTTACTTTGAATTTAAGGTATCGTCTAAAAGAAAACAATTTTCTTTGTAATTCATAATCGAAAAACAAATAGTAAAAAAAAAAAAACTGCAACTTTCTGAAGAAAACAAGATTAAAAAAATGATAATTTTATTTATTTTTTCCTTCAGAGCATAGAAGAGAATTAAAAAATAATGTTTCTCTTATTATTCTTTTTTCATTCTCTTCCATGCTCTGAAGGGGGGAAAATAATGAAAAGCTCTACAAAAATTAGTAGTAGGTTTACGCGGAAACGCCAAAATAACATGGTTTTTCCATTTCAAACTTGTTTGATATAAAATTAACTCACACACACAAAACTGAACGTAAAATACTCTGCTCTTCAGCTGTTTCACGTGACATTGTAAACGTGACTAAAAATGTTAAAGAGGTAATTGGAGTGATAAGAATAAGAGATAAAAGACAATTATATGACATTAGTTCCGCTAAAATGTTATTTAAATTGTGGAAGACAAAATCTTCTAAATGTGCGTATGGTCCTTGCATTTTAAAACGTCCTCCCGTTGGTGGTGGTGTGGTAGTTAGGAGAGGGTGGTGCCAGCTCAGGTGTCGTCCACGTCACTTGACCATGGTTCAAAATTACGTGGTCCGTCGCCAAAAGCCCTCGTGTAGCTGAACAGTGCGACGTTAATATTCAATCAATTGAAGCAATTGCATTTTAAAAATAATAATACCTCATGCTTAAACGTTGTATTGAATATATATTTCTATACTTCTCAAGTGATTCATTTATGTTGAAACTTTTAACCTGTTTCATCTAGCGTTTTATATTCATATATGTTCTTATTCAAAAACAATAAACATATTCAGTTTACCTGTTTTCGATTTTGTGAAACAATTTGTTCTTTTTGAATGATTTTCTGTGTGCCGGTTGATGTTTGGAAATTTTGATCTCTCAAAATAAATTCTCCGAAATGAAAAACAGCTTTTGAAAACTTTTTTTTATTTTAAAAATGGGAATTGTTTAGGAATGGTTTGTTTGTTTTTTAAAGTATTTTTCATTCTTCAATTTGAGTACCTCAAATTGAAGCAATAAAAAAAGTTCAGTTGAATTCTTATTGAAATCATATTCTTATGAGTTATTCTGTTCAGTTATTCTGTTAGAATTGTCAGTATATTTTATGTAAAGATATTGAACAAATTTCAATCTCAATTTAACGTAAAATTGTTACATTTATATATAAAAAAAAAGAAACATTTTGTTGCACAGTAATGCAAATCGTTTTCAACGTTGACGATCGCTTAAATATATTTGATTACTTCCAACTTATTTATGTTCTGTTTTCAACAGCTTACATAAAACATACCTGATATCGAATGATTTTTATAAATTTTGTTATCTTTAAAAACGTTATCTTATATTCCCTTAAGCAAACTGTACATCAGTGATTATTTTATTTTACTCTTAACCCTTAAGGAACATTTTGATATATATTTATGACACATTACCTTTGACCGAAGGATTTTTTTAACAGAGTATTTTACAAATATCATCAGGTATTCTTAAGTTTCCTTAAACAAATCTATGACGCACAATCATTTTTATAGATCTTGCAATCCTTTAAAAACATCAGCAGTTATTATAATCTTATATTACTTGAGTTTACCTATGACCAAACGATTTATATCATTTTTTTAAACATCACCAGATATTCTTATCTTATATTATCTGAAACAAAATTTTGACCCCATGATTTTTATCGACATATTTTAGATACATCAGGTATCCTTATATTACCTTAAACAAATCTATGACGAAAAGATTTTTTTAAATCTTATAATCTCTTAAAAATATCATCAGTTATTCTTATCCTGTATTACTCTTATAAGAAAACCTCTGACCCAACCATTTTTATCTATCTTTTAGAAAGATCATTAGAAGTTTTAATCTTGTATTACTTGAAACAAACCTATGACCCAAACATTTTTATTAATTTTTTGTAAACATGATCTATATTCTTATATTGCATTATCTTGTCTTGCGTAACCTTAAAGCAGCACAGTTCTTATAAATCATCTAATCTTTTGAAAACGTTTTATCAGTTATTCTTATGTTATATATTACTTAAGAAAACCTCTGACCCAACGATTTTTATCAACCTTTTAGAAGCATCATCTGGCATTCTTACCTTATAAAGGGTGTTTTTTTTAGAGGTATAGAACTTTAAATTGCAATAAAACAACGATGTATTATTCGATTGACATGAATTTTTTTTATTCGAAAGATAATCTTGTGGCATTACATTTTAAATATCATTTCTGGCATAGGACTGCCACGGCTGGCTCGGATGTAGTCCAATCTGGACGTCCAATTTTCGATGACTTTTTCCAACATTTGTGGTCGTATATCGGCAATAACACGGCGAATGTTGTCTTCCAAATGGTCAAGCGTTTGTGGCTTATCCGCATAGACCAATGACTTTACATAGCCCCACAGAAAATAGTCTAGCGGTGTTAAATCACAAGATCTTGGAGGCCAATCCACAGGTCCAAAACGTGAAATTAGGCGGTCACCAAACGTGTCTTTCAATCAATCGATTGTGGCACGAGCTGTGTGACATGTTGCGCCGTCTTGTTCGAACCACAGCTCATGGACATCATGATTGTTCAATTCAGGAATGAAAAAGTTAGTAATCATGGCTCTATACCGATCACCATTGACTGTAACGTTGTGGCCTTCATCGTTTTTGAAGAAGGATTCCACCAACCCATAAAGCGCACCAAACAGTCAGTTTTTCTGGATGTAACGGTGTTTCGACATACACTTGTGGATTAGCTTCACTCCAAATGCGGCAGTTTTGTTTGTTGACGTAGCCATTCAACCAGATGTGCGCGCTTCATCGCTAAACAAAATTCGCTTATGAAAATCGGGAACAACGGCAATCTCGTTTTGGGCCCATTCGACGAATCTACGCCTTGCTTGATGATCGTTTTGATGAATTGCCAAACCAAATTGAGAATAAATCACTTGACAGCTGTTAAATCGGTCGCCATCTTGGAAAGTAATGCCAACTTAAACTTCTATACCTGGGAAAAAACACTCTTTATTACCTTAAACAAACCTATAACCCTATTATTTTTTGAAATTTTAGGAGCATCCTTGTGTATTACTTCATATTGCATTACCTTTTCTTATATTACCTTACCATAATCATTTTTATAAATATATATATATATATATATATATATATAATTTTTATATAAATAATAATAATATTTTAAAAGCGTTAGTTATTTATATCTTATATTACTTAAGCAAACCTATGACCCCAAATTTTTTATGAATGTCTTAGAAAAAAATCCTCAGTTGTTTTTATCTTAAATTAACTTAAGACCCCAAGATTTCTATTAATTTTTAGATTTTCTATTAATTTCAGATATTTTTATCTTGTATTACCTTTTACAAAGTGGTTGACCAATGTTTCTTATAAATGTTGTAATCTTTTAGAAACATCAGATATTCCTATATTTTTTACAAATGAAATTCAAACACATCAGACTTCTTTTCCCTTTCATTTGGGTCTTTAATCTCTCTAGATATCTATCCGAAGAAACTGTTTCGTGTATCGATTTCCCCATCTCTTTTTCTGCGGTATGATGATAAGAGACCTTTTCCGGAACTCTTTAATTTCCGTTCTTATTATACCTGATTTATGATTGAAATAGCCGTTCTCTTCCATTATTTCCTCCTTTTGTAGTCCTTACATTCGGGAATTTAATTTATTTGCTCTCCTTTAATAGCTTTTTTTGATTCATTGGAGTGTAAAATTATTTGCAGTGCAATTGCTCTCTTTTATCATTATGATTATTATTAGACGTAGTCGTAATCTGTTTTAGATTTGCCATTTTTGATACGTGCTGGAAAAAAGAGAAAGTATCCGAGGCATCACTAGAATTAACACTGATATGAGAATTTGAATACTTCGGATTCAAACACAAATGCGTGTGATTCAGGAGTAGAATCTAATGATTGATTTCCAATCTGATGATGAAATCATTTGTACTTCTGGTCTAATTATTGTTTCTAAGAACTAAATTGCTTCTTTATAAAAGTCTTATAAGATCTGTCCTATCTTATGCATCAGAGTCTTGGCCATTGATTTTACGTGATGAGGAAGCTTTGGGAAATTTTGAGAGAAAGATCTTACGCTGCATTCTTGGTGGGATCCAAGTGAATGGATCATGGAGAAGAAGATCTAAATTTAGAACTTTACAAAATTTACATAGAACCTGATAGTGTAAAATTTGTCAAATTACAGAGACTTAAATGGGCTAATAATCTGGCCAGAATGAATGAAGTTCGTTGCTACAAGAAAATCTTACTGTCAAAGCCCATGGGAAATAGACCCCGTTAAAATGAATTGACTGTGTTGAAAAAGACTCGAAAATTTTAAAGGTCAAAAATTGGAGAACAGTTGCCGAAAGTAGGGATGCCTGGAGAAGGCCAGGGCCAACCCAGGGCTGTCGAGCCATTGAAGAAGAAAAAGAAGAATTACTGTCTTGTATGTATACGTGTTGTACTTGGAATTAATTATTATGTTTCACTTTTTCATGGGAATATCTTAATAGGATATTTTTACCTTTATGGGTAGTTTCCTTTCTTTTTAAAATAAGACACATCTTTTAGTAATTATTTCGTCTCTGTCCTAAATATAATTTCATAGATATTAAATATACATCCTACCTTTTAAAAATGGCTGAGTTCTGTTTACTTTCGAACAAAGCAGTTTTTGAGTGAAATTTGCCATTTTTTAAGTATCTTACCATCTGAATCTATTAGAACTGCATTTATGCTCTTTTTGTTCAAAGAATAATTTCATTTATTGTCTTATAAACAGTAGCTATTAAGATTATTGTTAAAATATTTATTAAGAGTTAAATTATTTTTTTCTTGGATGTTCAATTTCAATTTTGCTGTATTGAGATCTAAGTTTTTGCAATGTTATTTCAAAGTACACTGTGTGTATCATATATATTAACCCGTTTTATCCCAATTTATTTATTCTACTCAAATTTTAGTTGAATTATATTTTCTTAAGTTAGTTAAACCTAAACAAACTAAATATAAAAAAATTTGAAAAATTTATATATTTTGTATAAGAAATCTGACCTGTCCTCTAAATTGGACACTGAGATAAAAGGGATAAAATTTGTGTGTGCAATTTCATGCTATAGTGTTTTTTTTTCAGTGATGAAAAGTGATTTCCGAGTACAAATTTTACTTAATTTGAATAATACTTTCTTCTTTACAAGATAGTTCACTTTTCAGTTGAATTTCGCTCTAATCTTGGTAGAAAGCAAGCATGAGAAAGTGTTTTGCCATGTATTCCACAGTATGTTTTTGGTTTCCCTTTGCAGCTCTCTTTTTGACAAAAGACTATTCTCGCTTAAGTAAAAAATGACCATCTCTGACTTTATGGATGTGTTATTTTGCACCGGAAAGTACATTCGAGACCCTAGGTCTACCTCTTGTTCTTATCACAGTTCTTTTAGATAAACTGTTGTTACAGCTTTTCGTAACTCCTTCAAGTTTCAGACTTCATTTGTGTTGAGAATTTTATGAATTATCCAGGCGCTTACAATAGCATCGTTGTTGAGAATTTTGTGAACTATCCAGCCGCTTACAATAGCCATATCCATTGAACGTATAAAAAGTAGCCTGTACCACTTTTTCCTACGAATGTTAATGGAATGAAGTCTAACCAATCAGTCGTGGGGATCCACATCGGCTATATGTTTTTGTTGTAAAAATTTATCAAATTTGGCATCTTCCCGTTAACTTTATCTTTGTGTTCTCATACTCACCTTTAAATTGCATAAAATTATTGTTGAGTAAATGAAGTTATGGTAAATAAAGTTTTTACTTTGAAGGATCGATCCTGGACATGCTGATTTACAGTTCCATTGACTACAAAGTGTAAATAAGATTGCAACTTTTGGAAGTGGTTTCGTGTCATGTAATTTTTCACCAGGGTAATTCCAAGGTTTCAGCATCTGACCAAAAAATCGCGTTCCTAGATATTTGAATGATAACTAGTTAGAAGCAAAATTCCTATAAAAATACGTATTTCGTCAGCAGTGGTCACGAAATCGTGTTCTTTTGTTTGATCTGCTGCATATCGCATAGTTACTTTTGCATTGGGATCATAAACTTCAATGGAATAAAACTGCCCAAAAAGTTCTGTGTGATGGGTTTTATCTTTCAATGCAGCTTCCATCTGCTTGAGCTTGTCACTTGCAGTTGAGTTAGCCTATGTTATACATTTTGATAATGCAGTGATTTACTCTATATCCATAATGACTGATGTCTTTTAGCTCTTTTTCTGCTCTTTCTTGTCGAAACACTAGAGCTTGTGTACGGTTCAGGCTGAAAACTATCTCCACTTCTAACCTCCTATGACCCAGGAACATCTTTTATAATAATCTCACTAGTATTTACTTCATGATCATCCCCTTCTTTGTCAGTTAGTTCACTAATATCTGGTAACACAGCAATAATTGCTGATATCACAGAAATTTCAATATCGCTCTCATCTGAATCTAAACTATTTAATAATTCTAATGCTTCCTTTAACTTTAGAAACCTTTGCACTGATATAACTAAGCAGGGATGAAACACTAGAAGCAAAATTATTATTATTATTATTTCTTTTTGCTCTTCGTTATAAAAAGAGAAAGAATGCGCCAATTGCATGCGTATCGTCCCATTGTCCTATTTAAAGGACAGTTAAAAATAATTTGCAAAAACTTACCTAAGAACAATATTGCTGTAATTAACCACCAAGATCATAACGAAAGAGTACTATCACATAAAAAATACCCAGCCAGGTGTCCATATTAAACTGAAAAAGAATTATGCCACCCCGAAGAGGTGATTGGGGGCGGAGGTGAGACACATAACTCATACTGGAAGAAGCTAATTCACTACATGTTCCAACAGTCAAAATATTCTCATCATACAAAGAATGATTTCCACATGATATTTTTCATCTGTCCTCGAAATAGGACAGTGGGATAAAATGGGTAAATCAGAATGGTAATTTTCACGTCGATTAAAGCTTCATGATATAAAAAGATAAGATTTTAAGCTACTTTGTATCGCCCTAGTATTTTTCTGTCAAACTTTAATGCAACAACAACAAAAAAAAAAAAACCCACAATATATGTTTTGATTTTTTTAATAATAAAATCATCTATTAGCTATTAAAGAACGTATTGAATATTGCGTTTAAAATTTTGTACTTATGACCGGACCTTTTAGATATAAAATGGCTTGATTTGAGTTGAAAGGGGGCTTTTTTAAGATATACGAAGTATATATATATATATATATTAATCGCTTTATTATCTTTTCAAATAATTATGTTTCTTAGTGTTTCTTACCTTGTGGTAAGTTATTTTAAGAACATTGAAAATTTTAAAAAATGTAATATACATTAAGTACTACAATTTCGTTCAATAGATTTAATTTCTTTCCCCTCAAATTGGGTATTTTTTTATTTCTTTGAAATATTTTCTATTTTATAATTCACAATTCATTATTTTGCTACGGATTATTAAAGGATTTTTTTATAGCTATTATACTTTTCTTCATGCGTTGGTTCAATTTTGTCATGCAAACGAATTGTGTTCGGATAACTAGATTTATACAGTTAATTTATGGGATTCTAGAGATGGCAGTTGTGTGTGTGTATTGATAGCCTTTATAATAGTAAAACCCTTTCTAGCAAGCTTTGTAAATTATATAGTAAAACACAAAATTTTTACTCTCGTGTTCTTAATGTATATTATACTAAGCAAATCAGAATAAAAAATAAAAAAGATGACGAAGGAATTTTTTTTTATTGGAATAACTGTTCTCTCCATTAATTTTACAAAATAGAGCTTTTTCTATATAAGTATATGGTTAAAAATAGTTTATATATCTATTGTAATTAAATAAGTAAACGCACATTAAAACAGAAATTAAGTAAACATTTAAAACAACAGCGCCATTTTCTCGTTCTTTTCCTTTATTATTTTTTGTACACAAACAACAACTGTTGCCACACATGACAAGACATATCTATTTTTAAGCATCATTATTGTAAAATATGCACGATGACGTCACTCTTTGAGATTACTTCAAGGGTGCAACAATAAAACCCTCTCTAACAAGTTATGTAAATTATATTGTAATAAACAGAATTTTTCTCACTTGTCCTTATTGTATATGCACTAAGCTAATCAGAATTTTTTTAAAAAAAGAAAAAGAAAAGATGAAATATCCAGTTTTTGCATCAGAATAATTGTTTTTATCCATTAATTTACAAAATAATATCTATACGTTGCGTAATCGAGGCCTATTTATATTGGTTACTTGTACGTAGATTTGGCGATGGTTATTTCTTGATAAACAGAGAACTACTTCTTTGGTTTTAATCTTCTTTTATTCATGGTCACAGGCATAAAAAGTTTCAATACAATTGGAATAATTAACTTATATGAACGCACATAAACACATAGCAGAAGCAACAAGCAGCAGCGACATTTTACAAGACAAAGACAAAGAGGGATGAGCACAAAGGACTTTCACTTTTATATCGGCTGTGAAGATTGCGTGTCTCCTTTCTAACAAGAAATAATTCAGGCGGGAACGACTATTCTGATGCAATATTACTATTCAATTACGGTTAAGATTAACGCGTTAGTCCTGAACCAAAGAATTAAAAGTTATTCAAAGAAGATTATTTAAAAGGGGTTAATTAAAAGGATACTAGTGTGTGCGTGTGTTTTTGTGTGAATCCCCTATACTTCCTACCAGGTTTCACTAAGGTTTCTGATTTCCCGAAAATACATGAAAATTTCGAAAATTTAAAAAAACATTTTATTTTTAAATAAAATCATCCATAATTATATTAAATACGGATACATATAAATTCCAAAATTAATACTTATTTATAAAATGTGCTAAAAAATACAAAAAAATATATAATAAATGGATCATTCATTTTTAAAATAGGATTTCAGAAAGCATGATCAATTCATACTTTTATCACTCAACCTAGTTCTAAACTTCATGACGAACAATCAGGTAGCAGAAAGTACTCTTTCGGCTTCAACTGGCGTTGGAGGAATTTTTTTAAAGTTTCACACATAATTTTATATTGTTTGGTGATTAATTTTCAAGTCGAGTCGATTCAAGTCAAAAATAGCTACCTCATAGATAATTGAAGTCCCGTGCGATTCCCGGGAACGAAATCTTTTTATTTCCCTCGTTCCCGGGAAAGAAACCCTAAACTCAACCCACCACCCGCATAAATACTTTGACTTCAACTTCGGCAGACTTACTGAGAACACGTGGACGAACGGCTCTCTCGCTCCTGATCGACGCTTCAAATAGTACTCCTCTCTTGTCCTGGCTTGGGATACAAAACAATTTGCTGAATTATTGAAATAAAGTACCATTTGATAAACGGCTGCACTTTTCATTACTCTAAGTCACAGTAGCGCGTACATGAATTTTTCAAAGGGGAGGGGGTCCAGGGTCGAAAGTCCACCATTCTTGTATCATATTCTTTTTGATTTTGTCGATTTGGGGGAACAAAAAACAGTAAAAATTAATTAGTGAATAAATAATTAGCATTATCTAATAAAATAATCATTAACAAAAAACTTAAATTAAATTTTACGTACTATATACCTAGAATTATAATCAATCGAAAAAAAATCAAGGGCTTTGTGGGGGTCCGGACCCCTTGGACTCCCCCCCCCCTTGTGTGCGCCACTGCTAAGTCATGATATATATGGTTTTTATTGGAGATTCCTCTCTAAGACAATCCATCAATAAAACAGAGCACTTAATTGTTTTGATAAATCACCCTTCATGAATTATAAAGGACGGGAATATATGAGGGGATTTAGTATGCTTAAATCAAATATTCCTTTTATGAAATCTTTAAACCAATCCCTTCATAACTATTGGGAAATAAGTTCAAGGGCATTCGCTCCATATTTATCCAGATTAAGCGTCCTTTGAGGAAGGGACATAGCTTAATTCCCCTTCTCTCTCTGGTATCCTAAGCGAAGCCATTTTCCTAAATTCGCAATACCTTCCGAGCCCCCTAAATGTGCATCTCGTTCCACAAGTTCGCTAACTACACGTCCGCGTAAGTTATGTCCTGTAATCCTTCTCTGCTATTATGAATGTGTCCTTTATTAAAACAAGTCGCTTTTAAGGTTCTCCGAATGTGTGTCCTCTAATCACCGCATGTACTAGGGCTTCCTTAAGTGCCTTCGTGGTGAATCCCCCACCATTCATCTTGAAGCGCACGCCCCTGCATTATTTATTTTAAACTCTCCCTTCTACAATACAAGAACCCAATCTTAGAACAATTATCCGGTCGCAATTTAGTCTTTTGTACCGGAAAAGGGGAGGGTGGGTGAGAGAAATCCGCAGAGTTTTCTCCGCCCCGTTGCGAAGTTTGTGACATCATTATCTGCTAGATCTCTCCTTGCGCCCCGGTTGTTTTCTCTCTGAGGATTGCAAGGGCGCGCGCGTGAGTGTTTTACCAACACTTATTAAGAGGCTCCCTTTCCGCCCTCCGCCATAAAGAAAAGGGAGAAGGGGGAAAGGATAAAAAAAAGTAAGGTTAATTAAATCATTTTTGCGTGGCGTGAAGTAATAAGTCGTGTGAGAGAGGGATTTTTCCCCTCCTGGCTACTCACTGCTGTTGTATTCTGTTTCATCCAGCTGGGGAGTTTTTTCCCCCTTCACCGCTCATTTTTTTATACGGTTGTTAAGCAGTGGCAACGTTAATGAAGTGTTAGAAATGAAGTGTGTGGGACTGTTTTGTCGTGAAAAAGATCGTCTTAAAGAAGTTTTCATATTAGATAGGTGGTCTTTTTAAGAAAAAACAACCCTTATATTAATGATGGACTAATCTAAAGAAAACTCACTTTTAGAAGTAAAATCTTTTTTTGAGAAAGGTGACTTGGAGTCATGAGTTTTGTAGGCAGCTGCGTAGACTTGTTTCTCTGTGTGTTTATTTTGCTGTGCTTTGTGTGAGTTTAAGTATAGTTTTGTAAAATAAAATCCCCTTTCAACTACAATTTTTTTTAGAAGGATGGGGAACCATTAATAACATTTTACGAATTTTATGTTTATTGTGTTCTTGATTCTTAAAGAATTGACGAAGACCATTCGAAAGGATAAAAATGAATACTTTTTGTGTGATCCATTTAAGTAAAAGCCCCCGCTGTTAAAATTTTTTTTTAAATTTCATTTTTTAATAAAAATTAACAATTAGTTATATATATATATATCAATAATGTATTCTCCTTTTGTTGTTTTAAACTTTTCCCCAACTTTCAACAAGATTTTAACCACCTCATTGATAGAAACCATCCGTTTTCGACTGCAAAAATTCTTTATTATTATTATTGTTGTTGTTGTTGTTGTTGTTACTTAAAGCACTGTGGATCCTATGCTCCATATTTTAGAACCTTTCCATTATCGTTTGAAGTAAGTTTTTGTAAAGAACTTGATTTACTACTTGGAACTCAACTGGACTATTGTTCAGTAGGGTTTAGTTTTAAGACTTTTTAATACCATTTCATGTAATTATCAGTAGAACGTCGGGATTTCGGTTACCTTAAACGTTCGTCGGTGTCGTTTCGACATCTCACGATGTAAAATATATAAAATAATTGTAATAATTTTATACTTGCAGGGGACTATTGTTCAGTAGGGTTTAGTTTTAAGACTTTTTAATACATTTCATGTAATTATCATATGTTATAACCCTTTACATCACATAAAAAACTGACGTTGGCATTATTTTGAACCATTGGTCAAATAACGAAAACGGTACCTGAACAGGCACCTCCTCCTCTTTTCTTCCACACCACACCGGCGGAAGGACGTTTGAGCCTCGCCAGAGGTAACGTACATCGGCTCTTTCTGTACGACGGTTCTTCCGCGGTACTAGACTCGAACTCACAACACGCCAGCCGTTAGTCCGTTATCTCGACAACTTGGTTTGGTGTGGTGTGGTAGTTAGGAGAGGGGGGTGCCAGCTCAGGTGTCGTCCACGTCACTTGACCATGGTTCAAAATTACGTGGTCCGTCGCCAAAAGCCCTCGTGTAGCTGAACAGTGCGACGTTAATATTAACTCACTCACTCGACAACTTGGTTACCGTGGCCACACAGCCATTGTAGCGAAATGATTAAGCTCACTTCGTAGTCAGTGTTGTGTCTTAAATTCGATTTGATACCACTAAAGTCTTCCGTGTAAGGTATGTTGAATCTGTCGAGGTTCAAAGTCGTAGTACTGGAGGGGCGGGGAAGTTGGTTACGGAAGGGAATATTAGTTGAAGCGTCGCTTTCGTCAGTTAATCGTTTAAATTTACGAAGTCCGTTGTCTGTAACCCTCTTGTTTTCCAGAGCGATGTTAGTAAACAATCGACCATCCAAAATCACGTGAACAGTCGCCAGCAGTGAAACTGGCAGGAATTCTTCAAGGGGGTAAAGGTCCAGGTTCGAAAGTCCGCCATTCTTGTATCATGCTTCAATACACCGCCCAATATGTTCTTTTGATTTTGTCGTTTTTCGGAAACAAAAAAACATTAAAAAATTAATTATTGAATAAGTAATTAGCATTAGTTGATAAAATTAATTATTAATAACAAATACTTAATTAAATTTTATGTACTATATACATAGGATTGTTTTTCGAAAAAATTATAGGGCTTTAGGGGGATGGACCCGGGAACCCCTCTCCCTCTTGTGTGTGCCACTGGTCACCAGTGGTCGTTAAATTACAGTAGAGCTGTGATGGGTTTGTTTATTCAACTAGTCCTCTTGGGGAAATTATTCTTTAACTGCGGTTTGAGTTAAAAACCGCTTTCCGTAGAGATGACGATTTTGCGCAATTTTGCTTAAATGCATTTTAAACCCGGGCAAGAGGTGTGTTATACGAGTACTTAATCGTGAGTCGTTCGTTCTGAAGTTGTTATTCGAGTTATAACTGCCATTCGAAGAAGTGGAAGTATTAGAGAAATTGTTTGAGAGAAGAGACGATATTAGTGTGGGAAAGGGCGGACAAGTGATCTACAAGCTGATCTAGAGATAAATGTACTTTTATAATCTTATAAGTGTAGATTAGGATTGCTCCCAAGGTTATTGAATTAATCATAGAGATCATAAATTGATGAATTTGCATTAAAAGTAATTATTTTCTTAACGATGTCTTTTCTTTCAACGAACCAAACTATATATCGACAGAGCGACGTTAATTAAAACTTATCAAACAGAGAATATCTTGCACACTCACATTTTAATGTTATTACAATCAAGGTTTACCGTATTTCTGTAAACTACTTCCAAACTGTCAGGTGAAAAAAAATCAATTTATTCTTTGTTAAAAGGGTGAACAAAAAAAGTGGGTAAAATAACATTGCTTTCTTAGCTATCTCATATATATTTTTTTAATATTATTCTTCGAAATGATTTCGTTATTAATTGATAATTCATAGGAATTCGTATATTTTTTTCTTACATTTTGAGGATACAGTTAGCGTGGTAGGCAATAAATTAGTGGTTGAATTACTATAAATAACGTTTATTGAGGCGCACCGAAAAAAGTATCTTTTCGTGGACTATTTTTAATTTATATTTTCGTTGTCGTTGTTTTGTTAAGGCGAGCTTATGAAAATATCGTTCATTTTGTAAAAAATATTTGCCACATTTTCTCGTAACACATTGTACCTGTGAATCTCTCTACATATTGCAACCACTTTTTTTCGAGCAAATATCCTGTCGCTTCACTGTACTTTTTAAAAGCAATATCACAAACTGAAGCGTACATCCGCCTTAGGGAAAAAAATGGCAGAAAAAAACTTTATTCCTCCTCCCACCTTTTTTTATTTATTTATTTATTTACTTACTTTTTTTCCTTTCTTTTTTGACACAAAACGAATTCCCATGCCTCCCTTCTCACGTTTCCAAAAATAACATTCCACAACCGACCGAAGAAGTATGCGGCAATCTTCTCACCTTCCCCCTTACCTTACGTGTATAATTCGTTTATTTACGATAAAATAACATTCCCCGCCCCCACCTCTTCCTCCCCTTCTCTCGTTACAACACTCGATCTACCCTGCGCCAAACGATCGAATTGACCCTTCCCCCGCGCAATGCGCAAGGTGCCGCCCCCTATTCTCGCCTGTCACCTAGACAACCGGGAGAAAGAGAGAGAATCTCTCTCGAGTAGAGTGCGTGATAGAAAAACGCCGTCCGTTGGTTCAAGATGGGGTGTCCTGGAGGGAGAGTTAAATGACGCCGACCCCTGACGCCTCGGATTTGCAAGCATAGTAGTCTATGAAATTCGTAGCAATCACCTTTACCATCAGTGCATTCGTTGGAAGTGCTCGCGTTAGGACCCCGGGGACGTGGTATGGGCTCCCCTTGGGGTCCACTAAAATTTCGAACGCCTCGTGTCGTGTGAAGTTTGTTCTGTGCCAAAAAGGATTGCGCCTCTTAAAATCAACGTGCGGAAGTTCTGGTGGGTGTCAAAGAGTTCTTTTTTTATGTATGTCACTTGCATAAGTTGAATACATATCAAAATGATTTATTTCCCAATTCTTTATCTTGGTGCACATAGGGAAAATAAGTGATCAGCGTTCGAAAATTCTATTTATTGAACTGTCAGTCTAATGTTCTTGAAAATTATTGAGAAATTAATCGTCGTCTCTCAATGTATTTTCCCTAATTCAATGCATCTCTTCTAAAATCAAGTATCCACAAAATGGTTTCAGTGCCTCTGCTGTGCTCTCGTTCAAAATAAACATTGAAAAAGGGAATCCGTTGTGTTTCGTACCTTGAAAACAGTTGCTTTAGAGGAGAAAAAAGATATTTCTCTTTTTGTATTGGTGTTTATTCTCGTGCGCGTGTTTTCACACACACCCGAAATCATCATCCACTTGTGTGAAGAGCCTCGAAAATGTTTCCTTTGGAAGCAAGTCTTTTCATTTGTGTTCCTCGTAGAGATAGCCGGAACAGAGGAAAACCAACCACACAACACTCTCCGTGCCGTGTCAACCGAATTACTTGAAGGGGTGGTGATTCGTTACCCCTTCTAACAACTTTATTAATCGGTGTTCCACCAAATACTTCGAAAATTCCATTGGATAACACATTCCACTTTTTTGCACCCTTCCTTTCTGCAGCTGGCAGCTTCATGCGACAAGCAGGCAAAAACATGTTTCAAGGCGTCGTTCAGTTCCAGCAGCCACCGCAACAGCAATCGCAGGGGCAACCGCAGCGCTTCCCTCAGCAACAGCAAACACAGAAGCCCCCCATGCACCCACAGCATCTTCCTCATCCCCCGTCCCTGTCCAGCTCATCGTCATCGTCCACAGACTCTTCGGGAGGAGGCCCCCAGATTTCGTCGGGGTCGGCCACTACCCCTCCCAATCGGCGTTCTCGACGTCGAAAATCTCTTCTCTACCAGGTGCTCATGTCCCCCTTGAGAAAGAAGTCGGGGTCCACCAACACACTCAACACTGTAGCATCCTCCGGGAATAACAGCAGCAACAATCAACAGCACCAGCGACAAGGAATACCCGTGAGTAAAGATCCTTCCGTAGAATGTAGTTTAGGAAAAGTTTTTATACGTGTGCTGTGATTTTGTATGTTCAGGGTATTGTATAAAATGGGGTGTTCGTTTTTAAAATTTCTTGAATGAAATTTATCGAATTCATATTTTTAGACTGTGACTGTAACTCATTAAAACTTAGAACAAGGGTTGGCAACCTATGCACGCGTGCCACATGTGGCACACGGTACAATTCTTAGTAGCACACTACACTACTCACATTAAATTCGTCAATTTTTGATTGGATGGAATTTGATAAACTTGTAATGGACCTTATTTGACAAACATCTCCAGAATTATGGAGATTTACGGAATTACGAAAAAGTCTGAAAGGTAACTCCAAAAATAAATTTACAGCTATTTTGTAAATTATTGAATGCCATTGCTAAGGAGATTTAATTGTTTGAAGAAAAAAAAAATACATATAATCTGCTTTCCGCTTTTGGCTCTACATATATAAATAAAAAAAATCTCCTCTTTTGAAAAATACTTCGAGTCCTCAAAGAAACTGTTTTAGAATTAAAATGCTTAGAATCGTGTCACATTGAAAGTCATAAATTATACACCCGATTTTTTTGCTATATGAAAATTGAGCGGTGGAAGCAGTAGGTTCGCATTAAAAATTTTACTTTTCTGTTTATTTAACTATAATGAAGGGAAATATTTATGTTTTATGTGTGTGTGTGTTCTATTTTTTATTTTAATAAATGTGTAAAAATACATAATATATGTACATTTTTTTTTTGAAAAAATTAGTTATATTTTGTGTTGTGCACAAGAAATATTTTTTCGATGCAAAATATGTAATATATATTTAAACCGCGTGCGTAAATTTATATTTTTGACCTCTATTCTCTAACTCTGAATTGTTTCAAAAATTTTTTGCTGACTGTCACGCTCAATCATATTAGTAGATTGGTTTGGCACACCACAGCTGAAAGGTTGCCGACCCTTGACTTAGATCTTGTTTAAAAAATTGACCTAAAATTATTATTTTTGATATAAATACTAGATGTTGCAATATATGCATTTCTATTCGGTTTTCTATGGATGTTAGATCTTTAGTATAATTTTTGTATATAAAGATGCGATAGTTGGTTAAAATTTTAAAAATAAACGGAATTGTATGTATTTTAATATATGATTAGCTATTTTTATAGAAATGATTGTCATATAGTAGGACTTTTGAATTTCATGAACTTAAATTAATTCTCATCCATTTTCCTTGTAAAATTACATATATTTTGATAATGTGTACTATGTCATATTTTTGTCGTTGCTGCTTTCGTCTGCTCTAAGGCACGTCGTTCTTGCTGTGAGTGTTACGATCTTATAACTTAAAATGTTCTCTTTTTTTTTGTCGTAGTTGTATGGTGTTGACAGTTTATATGGTCACAATATCAGAAGCTTTTGTGGAAGGAGATCCTCTTTTTGAAATTACCCATGTTTAAATACAAAGTCACCTTTGTGGAATTTTAAGACACAAATGAATTTTTGTGACATTTTACTTATTTCGTTTATTTTACATCATTATCTATCAAATTGTTTTCCGGTTTTATGTGCACCCGACTTGCGGATCACTTATTGTGGATTTTGTTCCCTTTGAACTTGCATGTGGTGGAATCAGTGGAGCACACAAGGGGGATGACCTAGGGGTCCAGAACCCCCCCCATAGTCCTTGATTTTTTTTCCAATTGGTTTAATCCTATGTATATATTACGTAAACTTTAATTATGTATTTGTTATTAATAATTAATTTTACTAATTAATGCTAATTTTTTATTCAATAATTAGTTTTATATTGTTTTTGTTCTCGAAAATCGACAAAATCAAAATAATATGTTGGGCGGCGAATTGGAACATGATATCAAAATGGTGAACTTTCAACCATCTGTCATTGCCCCGAAATCGGTGGCCGTGCACCCCAATAGACCGTGATCCCGAAACTCCGAGTGTAATACGAGGCATCAGAAAGAAACCACCCCCATTCCAAGACCCTGGAGCAAAGGGAAGTCCGTTGAAAAACACCATAGAGAACAGTCGTGTGGCCTCCCTCACGAATATCATATTCTGAACTTTAATGAAATAACCAATATTTTGAATAACTTTAATGTAAAAGTATATGCTGTAATTAATAGCTATGATGTAAACACAAACCAAATATTTAAATTCCTAACTCTCACGCCACCATTAATTTTCTCAAACATTTATAGGAATTAATTGTATTTTTAAAGGAGATTTCGGCAGAAAATTGTATAACAACAAAAAGATCTGCAGTTTTTTATTTCAATGTCATCCATTTCTCTGTAAAATAAATTAATGCATCTCGCTCTTCACTACAATCGCTTCTTACGAAAAAAAATGTCTGACATAACGTCTGAACTCTCTTTGAAGAAATTAGTTTCACTGTAAATAAAAGATTTGATTTAAGTAACCTGTGGGAAAAAAATATCGCGTTAATTAGTTCTGTAAATTTATCCCTGCATTTTTTAATTTTTCTTCTTAAAGCATTGTTCTCTAATTTCTTTCAGTGTTTCATATGGGGGGAGGGTGCTAAAAAAACTCTGAAAATATTACTTGATAAAGAAAAATGCAAACGAAAATTATGAAAAAATAAATTCAAGAATAATTATGTTCAATGAAATGTATAAAATAAAATCGGTGTATATGAAACTAGTGCCAATGCGAAGGACTGATGTCAAATTGACTCGTCTTCGCATTGGTCATACCCGCTATACCCACAGGCATTTGTTATTCGGAGAAAACGCTCCTGAATGTCCTTCGTGCAAGGTCTTTTACACTGTGCGTCACATTTTAATTGATTGTCCAGTTTTTAACCATCATCGCATCACCTTTTTTCATACATCTGTTTTAACCTTACCTGGCTTGGTGGGAGAAATAACAAAACCTATTTGCTTTTGTGAAGAAAATTGGATTTTTATATTTAATTTGACTTTTTAAAATGTTTTAACTTTAACTTTATTTTTTTATATGTGTGCATGCCTGCATGCACATATATAATTATTTTTATGTCCTTGTATTTTTCATGTGTATTTTTACATGGTTTTACTGTTTTAACAAACGTGTGGCGCAGTATAGCCAAATTTGGTTCTTGCGCCATAAAACCCAACACTCACTCACTCACTCACATATGAAACTAGTGTATGCAGTTCGTTAAATAACTCAAAACCTTCACAAGTTATATTTATTTTTTTGATATAAAATAATGAAAATATCAAAAAATTATGTTTCACACGCTGCTCATTGATATTGAAAGGACTACAGAATTTTCCCCAATTAGTTATCTATGCAGTTTAATGAATTAGTTTAAGGGTAATTGAAGTCGATACTATTAATTTAGCCAAAGCCATAAATTAAAAAAATAGGGGAGATAATGAAATTTTAACACAGAGCTATAAATTCTGTTCATTAATTAACCCCTTAACTGCCGATTAAAAGTGCCACGTAGCGCGCGTATGAGGTGCTTGGGAGGGAGAGGGGGTGCGGAAAAAAAGGCACAAATAAGCAAATTGTTCTCTGACATAAGTAGTAGTGCTCACAGGAATTTTTCAAGAAGAGGGGGGGAGCTCCAAGATCGAAAGTTCACCATTTTCGTATCATGCTCCAATACACCACCTAACATATTCTTTTAATTTTATCAATTTTCGGGAACAAAAACGTAGTAAAAAATATTGAATAAATAATTAGCATTAATTAATAAAATTTATTAATAACAAGTACTTGATTAAATTTTACATACTATATACACATGATTATAATCAATCGAAAAAAAATTCAAGGGCTATGAAGGGGGAGGGTCCGAACCCGAAGACCCCCTTGTAGGCGCCACTGGACATAAGTAAATCCCCCTCCAAACATTGTCGAAGTCATTTTATTGCATTCGATAGCCATCGGAATAGTTTTACCGATAGCTGTCGCAAATAAAATAATCGTATTTCGGTAGGACGCATATGTACGTCCGGGGGACTCAATGCACTGGTTGGGTTTGATGCAATTAAGAAGTTAAGGCATACATTTTCTTAAAAGAAAACTATTTTAAATTGAGAAAGATATGCAATCTCTTATTTTTTGCTTAGCATCCGTTTTTAAACATTTACTGAATACATGTCAGGGAAGAAATTCATTAATTGATTTTCAAATATTACTAAATTATGTGAACGTGATTTGGATTTCCAAGCGCACACACACACAAAAGAACAGATTGAATTTTGTTATTAAATTATCTAATTATTTTGAACTCGATTAAGTGTCATAGAAATCGAATATTTAACTTCATAAAAAGTCTTAAAAGTAATGATTGGAAATTTTTATTTATTTATTTTGAAGAATAGTCAGTGAATGAAATAATGTTCTCAATTATTGACTCAATTTTATTCTTTTATTTAGGCTTATTGTGAAATAAATGTTCTGCATAAAAAAAAAATGTGAGAAAAATCATACTGCAAAAAATCGGACCATTTAAACAGCTGAAAATTAAATTCCAATTGGACCGCAAAAATAAATATTTGAGTCTAAAGAATTGAATTAGAAAATTTCCTTTCTGCAAGAAAATTAAAATTGATTTTCCCCCTTTATAATGAGGTCATCGACATTACTGATATATTAATAAATGTAGCGGTTAGTGCATTTAATGCTCCCTAATTATTGAAAAAAATTTTTTGGAAATGATAAAATTATGTAATAAATACACACACACTATAATGAAGAAGAAGAAAACATCAGTTATTTCCTTTTCTGTTCTTTCTACAGAGCGTTAAAAATATACTGTATATTAAAATAAGAATTTTCCTCGGTTTGAAAAGCTTGCATCTAGTATTTTTATTGATGATTATGGTAAAATTTAACAAATTAATTTTCAAGAAGACTCCTTTAAGAGTTTATCCTTTTTTTTTTTTTAACATCTCGTTTTAAGAAGCTTTATTAAAAAAATTTCGAATAAATGGATCTCCTCCATAACTTTTTCTTCCAAAGCCATTATAATATTTTTACTGTTTCTAATTAAGGAGAGTATACGAAAATTTTAATATATGGGATATGTATACATTGCTATATGTGATAAAAAAAACACACGAAAAACTTATTTTATGTGCGAAAAATAAAAGCATATTTGAACGCATTGTAGATATTAATCATTCAGGTGAAAGGAAATGTGCAAAAACAAATTTTAAGAAAATACCTTTGAATTTATTTAAAAATACCATAAGAATTTTTGTAATTACTAATTCATATGTATTTTAAAGTTGTGTTTCTAATAGCTATAGTTTTTTATTACAAAGAGAAAAAATTAGCTTATCAGTATTACCGTATTTCGGAAAATAATCTGATATTTTTCTTCGCATTGTCGTTTTTTAACACGTTTTTATAAGTTTCACTTGTATGTAATGGAATCTTTGAACTCGATATAAACCCACTTTAAAAGGTCAGATTAATTCGAAATTTTGCACAATTGTCAAGGACCGGTGACAAAACAATAATTTCTTAATTTTGTTCCATTGTCTCGATTAGGATAATTAGGAATAGAATTTATAAATTTGGTGACTTATTCCGTATACCACTTCCAGATTTTGAAACTTATTGCATAAACCATTTTCAGATTTAGCGACTAATTCCATATGCCATTTCCAGATTTGGCGACTAATTTCGGATTTAGTGAGTAAAAGATTAAGGTGCAACCCTAAAACCGCGAATAGGCTTGTGGTTAATACAAATAAAAAAAAGTGTTTTTTATGTGAGAAAGGGTAGGATGGGGGTATGTTAGCAATTTCTTGCCATAATTTAAAGTCTAGTTTTTCTGAAAACGGAAATAAAAAAAAGGCTCGTGCATGTGAAAAAAATAATTTATGTTCTAACTTCTAAATATTTTTTTTATTTTTGTAAAGCAATATACGTTTAGAAGTGATGATACGAATTAACGTTACAGGAATACGTCTAAAAGGTGATAAATGTATGTTCTAACTGATAATTTTTTTTATTTTGATAAAGCAATACGTTTGGAAGTGATGATACGAATTAACATTATAGCAATACGTTTAAAAGGTGATAATACGATTGACATTTAATATTTCTTCTTAACACACTCTTATTAGTTAGACCTGTATCTATAGAGACGGAATCTTTGAAATTTAACGATACGGGACTCATTCGAGGCCCCGGAAACGGAGAGAATAAATACCCTTCAAAGAGATTCGTTAATTAATATCCATTGAAGATCAAGGATAATTCAAGCCGCCACGTAATCCTGGCTCCCAATATCAAACTCAAAAATAAATTCAACAAATGATAAATGATAGTTTTAAAAACTAAAAAAACAAGTTTTTATTGTAGATTGAACTAAAAACTGAAAAATAATTTATAGTTTATATATATGTAACTAAAAAATACGCTTTTATGGTGTGAATCAAACTAAAAAGTAAAAAAATAACTCAATATAAGAATAAAATGATTAACGAAAAAATTAATGTAATTGTGGTAAAAGCGTGGGGTGTGCTTTGTACCATATTTTTGCACTAACTCAGCATTTCGGAATAGAACTAGTAAGAAATTATAAGAATTAATATAGAGCACCCCACGCTTTTACCCCGTTGACATTAAATTTCTCGTTAATCTTATTCTTATATTAAGAATTATTTTTTTGCTTTTTAGTTCGATTCACTATAAAATCGTGTTTTTTAGTTTTTTTAAACTATAATTTATTTTTAAATTGTGAATAAAAATTGTTGGATCTCGTTCATTTTACTATTCATGGCACCATTTGAATATGCTTCTAAAAAACTGCGCTTACTTTTCATGATGTTCTCCTCATTTCGGATGACGTGGGGGAACGGGAGCTGCCTTATTCATTTCATTTTCTTCGTCGGAATCTGCATAAATGATATTTTTTTAAGTTCTTTGAACAAACTCCAAAATATCTTTATCTGTCATAACTCATTACACTGTACTCTCATTATCATCATCTATTGCAATGGATTCTTCCGATGATATAGTAAGACAGTTCAATAATACAGAAACTTTCACAAACACCCCCTTTAATCTCCCCGTGCGTCTGATGTTTTCCGCATTTTTTCAGTCGCAGAAGGGAAATCTTTTCGTGTTAAGCGATTTTCGTTCCGTGTTAAGAGATATACATAGTACATAAATACATAATAGTTTGTGGGCACCGTTGCATTATTTCGTGTTAACCAATATTTCGCCTTCACCGTTTTCGCGTTAAACGTATTTCACTGTATATATAATCCAAATCACACTATGAATCTCACTTGTAACGGAAATTACTTATCTTTCAACCAAAATAAAACAAAAAGCATTCTAACATTTCTTTCTTTGTTTCCCTAATCGACCTTAAAGTTCCAGATTAATCCCACCATTCACGTTGCCACTTCCAAATTATTAAAAGATAAAGGAGTGTAAATTTAAAATCGCATTTATATATACCGAACCTACATTGTCATTTCTCACATTTCAAAAGTCTCACGCGCTTAAAAAAACTTAACAAACCCGATATTTAATCGAGACGCGTTTTCAATGGAAACTCACCGAGCGTGAATGAATTCAATACGACACATTTCCTGGATAGAAAAAAAAGAAAAGAAAAACCTCATCTCAAATTCGATTCCGATGGGTGTATCAAATACCTGGGATGATGATGATGCCCCTTAAAAGAAATGTCGCATTGAAAAGAATTAATTGCAACTGTTTATTTCTTTCCTGATAAGGCCTTTTTGAAAGGAGGAATTAGTTTTGTTGTTAGTTTATGACCTCTTACCGTAGTCATTGGTTTCTGGTATCGATTCATTGAATTTAACATGACGTTCGTTTTTATAGTTACCGTTAACAGCTGCTGTGGAAGTTAAATTATTTACTTTATTAATAGGAGAGGTACGTATCAGACCTGGACTGTAGAAAAGGGTGTTAAGATTTGTCTTTCGGTCTTTTTCCTTTTAAGGATTGTGTCATTTTTTCAATTCCTACTACTAGCTCACTCTCTCTATATATATTTATTTATTTATCTTGGTGGAATTTTCAATCGTTAATAAAATACATTTTAAAGCGCTCAATTGAGCTGACATTTTATACACATGATTATTTTGGATGACAATGCAATAATTTAATTATAAATAATAAAAATTAATTGATTTAAACTAATTATTTAAAAAAATACAAATACAGCCACTTTGGCATCATTTTTGGTGACTTGTGTCAAACCTTAAAAAGGTTTTTTTCTCACGTTTTAAAGCATTCAGTTGAACTGAAATTTTATATACACGATTGTTTTAGATGACAATACGATACGTTAATGATAATGAATAAAAATTAATTACCACTTAATGTTGTTATTCTCTCTTATGTATATACATATTTATATTAATTGTAACTATTTAATAAAAAGTAGCTAAAATAAAATTTTCTTTGTTGATCTAAGTAGGAATTGGCTTAATTTTTTTTTATATTACTTGTGTGTGTGTGTGTGTGTTTTTCAATTACTCTGTTAAAATTTTTCTGTTTCAATTATTTCAGTTCACACTCTATTCATATATATATATATATATATATATATATGTGTGTGTGTGTGTGTATATGTATATATGTGTGTGTGTGTGTGTGTGTGTATGTGTGTGTGTGTGTGTGTGTGTGTGTGTGTGTGTGTGTGTGTGTGTGTGTGTGTGTGTGTGTGTGTGTGTGTGTGTCTTGCTCAAATGTTCAATTTTTAATAAAATACTTGTAATGGGTGACACTTACTGGTGACTTTATACAGTTTTTTCAAAGGTTAATTATTTAATTAAATTTAATTAATGAATAAATAGCAACAAACAAAAATAATAGTCCAGCACCCTATATAAAAAGGAAAATACTTGTTGTGTCCCTGTAGCGAAATGGATTGAGCGTTGGACTTCAAATCCAAAGGTTGTAAGTTCGAATCCCACCTGTGATAGCCTAATTTCTGAGAATAGGATTACTTTCTACCGTAATATTTTATTGGAATAATTAAATTCAATGAATGAATAAATAGTAACAAAAAAAAAATAATAGCCCACCACCCTATATAGAAAGGAAAATTGCAAGTAAAATCACTTTCTATTTTGCCACTTAATTGTGTGATTCTGCCATATGTATATACATATTTTTATATTAATTGTAATTATTTAATAAAAAGTAAGAAAAGAAAAATAAATTGACTTAATTTTTTTTTATATTACTTGTTTTGAATTATTTCTGAGGGAAAATAATTCAATATCTGTTTGTATGTTTTATTAAATAACCAATATCTGTTTGTATGTTTTAAAATCTTGTTTTTCGTTGTAATGACTGTTTCGTGTAGATTTCTCACAGCTAAAATTTAATTTAGTGATTTTTTAATTCTTTTAAAAAATATATTGACTACGAATGTAAATAAATTTTATTTAGTTGTTGTGAAATTTCGTTCTATGTTGTTTTGAACACGTTTTAATTTATATTTGGTGGCAACGGTAGCCTAATGCAGTGCTTCCCAACCTTTTCTTCACCGTGGGCCGGTCAGCGTTTGATAATTTTACCTCGGCCCTTTGAAGACGGACGTTGATTGCTTGTATTTTATATTGCTTTGATTTAATAATTTTTATTTTATATTTAAATTAGCTGGTATACTCGTTCTTCGCACGGGTGAATTGAAAAATAAAACAATAGACACTGAAGGATAAAGAGGTTTTTAATGCGTTAATTTAAGTGAATTGCAACTTAAACAAACAAACAAAAACCTTTTATCATATCTCTGATCAACAAAAAATCATATTTGTCAAATTTTAAATCTATAGTCTTAACAGCTAAAAAAGGGAATTTTTTTAAATCTACAATGATACCGTAAACCCCTTCTGGGTCGATTTTTGAAAACACCCTACAATGCTCCGCTCAGCAAAAGTAACACGTTTTTCCAAATTTCAAGGTTGTGGGGGTTTAGTAATACCCTTGTACAAACCTTGGGGTCTATTTTTACAAAACTCTTTTGTCGGGAATCTCTACTTCAAGAAAGGAACAAGCCTGTTAAATTTTTGAAGTCTGTAGGTCTAATAGTTCAAAAGCAGGAATTTATCTATTTGTATGTCGATTTTCATATAACCCTTTATTAGCGGATCCTAATTTTCAAGTCTGTCGGTTTGTTCAAAAGCGGGAATGTCTATTTTTTGCTAAAACCTCTTTTGTAGCAGATCTCTACTCCATGAAAGGAACATGCCTGCCGAATTTGATATCTCTAGGTCTAATAGTTCAAAAACATGAATATTTATCTGCAACGGCACTTAACCCCTCGCAATCCTCCCCCTTGAGGCTCAGTTTTCCCCAGACCCTTTCTTGACGGATCTCTATTCCACAAAAGGAACACGCCTACCTAATTTCAAGTCTGTAGGGACTAAGGTAGGATCTGAGTGAATGAGTCGCTTTTCTCCTTTATAAAAAAGATATGCCTTCAGAATAAAAAACAGTTACACCAAAAAAATGAATGTAAAGTTGGTTTCCAAGGAAAGTCGCTTAAACCAAAATACACAACAGTAAATAAAATGGAAATAATTTAATCTTCCTTGGACTGCCCGGGTACCCTTAGATCCACCGATTGATTCCGATCCGCGGCCCGGGTGTTGGGGACCACTGCGAGGCCTAGAGTTTATGAGACATACTTTTGATTGAAGTATCGCGGGTTCGAATCTTGGTGTGCCACTAAAGACCCGTCGTGTCGAAGGGGCTGATGCAATATGTCTGTTGAGCTCAATGAGTGAGTGAATATTAACGTCGCACCGTTCAGCTACTCGAGGGGACTTTTGACGATGGACCTCATAATTTTGAACCAAGGCCAAGTGACGAGGACGATACCTGAACTGGCACCCACCCTCTCCTGACTACCACACCACACCACGTTTGAGCTCTCGACAAATTTGACGTGCATCGCTCCCCTACACCACCCGTTGGTGTGGTGTGGTAGTTAGGAGAGGGGGTACCAGCTCAGGTGTCGTCCACGTCACTTGACCATGGTTCAAAATTACGTGGTCCGTCGCCAAAAGCCCTCGTGCAGCTAAACAGTGCGACGTTAATCTTCACTCACTCACGCTCCCCTACACCTGTTGAGCTCAGATTTATCCTGTTGGCGTGGTGTCTTAATTTGGCGTGGTATTTTCCTCACTTGACCGAGGTTCGTCGCCAATAGCCCTCGTGTTGCTTTATAGTGTGACGTTAATAAGCACTGACTCACTCAAGTTATATTCGGTTAAGATTAAATTGTGAAATTGAATTCTTCAAAATTCATTTTGAGGCATTTTTATGCAATGACGTTTGAAAGTTCGACTTACTTGTGATAATACATTTGTAGTATTTTTCTTAAGGTAAAATGTCCTTTAGTTATTTAGCTTTTTTAGTACAATTTTTATCATCCTGTTGTGGCTGAGCGATCTTTTTCTTCTTTTCACTATGTATATTCATTTTGATATATGGACAAGGTTACGATCTCCCAGGATGTGCAAGCGTTTTTCTTTACTTTTGAGCCCTTTACCATTAATAGCCTTCTTTTCCTTTGTATTTATATTTTTTGTTGAAATTAACGAGTATTTTGCGAATGAGTTAAAAAACTAATCTACTCACACACACAAATATTAAAACCCTAGACTTTTACTTTGTTTCATAGTTTTAATTGTGAAGCAATTCAAAATATTCCATAGTTGTCCCCCCAAATATAATGAATATAGCGTTATATGAAAAATTGAATTTCTGCATCAAAGCAAAATTTTATTTTATTTTAGTATTTTTTAGTCTGATTTTTTTTTTGTTTTCTGTAATATGCATGACTGTAGGTTTTCGAATTCTAGATCGAAATGATTTAAAATACTCAAAGTGATGTATTCTTTCTTTCGAATTTATTCAACATTTATAAGTTTACTGCTTGAAAAAGTTTGCAAAAAATGTTTCTGATTATCGGAAAATATCATTTAGTTTTCCATTTACTGTATCACGAGGAAGAAGTATAAGTTAAGTGGGGGAAGGACGTTTAACTTAGAATGAAGAGTTTTTTCAATCGTTCGACACAGACAAACAAAAACTCAGTCGAATTCAATTGTAGGGGTCTGATAATTAAATCTTTTCACAATCAAAGTCTCAGAAGTATTGAACTAAAAAGAATTGAACTCAGAAGTATTTTACAGTTTCTATTCAAAGTTTCCTAATGCCGTCCTTTTCGAAAGCAAAAAAAACGAAGAAAAAGAAATGTTAAAATTTATTTATTAAAAATTTTTGTTATCTATTTTATATATATATAAATGTCTCGTGTATTTATATAAATAACTTAAGCTTTCGTTTTTGAGAGCTAGAGGAGAAAGTCCCTCTTAATTGTTATTCTTCTGCTGAAATCAATTAACTTAATGTACACTCCACGCGATGCAATTAATAGAAATTAAATAACTACTATTTATGCTATGCCAAACATTTATTCAAATGTGAAAAGCCCTCGTAATTGTATCTGATGTAAACGTAGCTGAAAAATGACAGCATAATGAGCCGAAAAAAATCCCCTATAAACGGGAAAACAGCGAAAACCCATGATTATGACAAATAGACGAAATTCCCTTCATTGCCTGCGAGATTACCTCATTTCATCAATAAGGCGTTAAAATGTAGATGGAAGATTTTATGCCGTAAAGAAAAGTCTCTTAAATCACCTTTATTTAGTTATAAATCTTGGCTGATTAGCAGGTTTGATTAATAGGGGAGAGGCGTTAAAGCCCCTCTTTTAATTTTCTTTTAAGGACTTTAATTGGCTTTTTGATTTAAGTCCCATGAATATTTCATTCAAGTGCCGTCGTTAAAGTAAGTAATCGGAGGGCTGTGTTTACGTGAAATTTGAAAAGCAGTTGCGTTATTATCTCTTATTTTCCTCTTTAGGGTATTTATGCGGTGATTTATTATAATACACTTTTGTGATTGTTTTGAGCGACTAGAGAGTTATTTTTTTTACTCTCTTGTCAAGTGGTTATCTCAAGCCGGCTGATGTTATTTTTCTTGTTCTTCAGTGTGAAGTATTTGTTATCGCCATATAATAATAATAGTAATAATAATCTGTCAATAGTGTGTTTGATTGTGATTTGGCCTTGAATTGCAGGAAATTTTTACTTGCGATATGTTTTTACAAAAAGTGTTAAAAATAGTTTTAAAAACATGTGAATTTTCGTCCTCTTCGTCCCATTTTATTGATGGATATTTCTAGAAGACGTTTCTATTCTTGGAATGAATTAGTGAATATTAACGTCGCACTCTGTTCAGCTATGTAAGGGATTTTGGCTACGGACCTCGTAATTTTGAACCATGCTCTAGCTCAGGGATGGCGAACCAATGGCACACGATTCAATATTTTAGGCCTGCTACCGATCAAAATGGTTTACCTTTTCAGCGAGAATTTTTCAGTTCAATGAATTATCAGAAATGCGCAAGTTTATTATCACCCCGATGTAACTTCATTTGCTAAATTGAACCTGTTTCAATTCGATTGGTTAAAAATTGGAAGAATTTGAAATACTACTGTGTGTGTGTGATTGATTGATTGATTTCCAGTGTGTGTCTTGTTCAATATAGCTTCAAAAAATTTATTGAAACAAGGAAAAAGTTGGAATATTTTAATTCCAACTTTTTTCTTGTTTCAATCTTTGAAACAGAAAACTTAACAAGCAATATACGTAAAAATGTCAGTAACGAGATTTTTTAAACATGGAATTCGATCCCAGACACATTTAACTGTTTGAAAAAGAGGCTCATACTATTTTGACCATATTTTCATCTACGTGTACCTGCTGGTCATTATTTTTAGGTATGAGTAGCATTTAAGACCCACTTATAGAAGCCATTTGGTAGAGGGCTCCAATTCGGCATGCATTTATCTAAAAGTAACATCTTACAATCTTAATACAAGTTATCTGTCATCTAATCTGCAACAACAGAAGTCACACTAATGTTACTTTAATTTGAATTACAGTACAAAATGTAATTTTTCATAGTAAATAAAGAGTTTTTGTTGTTATATATATATATATATATATATATATATATAGTATTTAGTTTTATTGTTTTTCCAATGACCAAAAGTCAAAATTATTTGACACGTCTCGTCTATGCCTCATTAAATAATCTTTAAATAATTAGTTTTAATCAATTAATTTTTATTAATTATAATTAAATTATTGTATTATCATCCAAAAAAATCATGTATATAAAATTTTAGCTCAATTGATCGCTTTAAAATGTATTTTATTAACAATTGAAAATTCTCCCAAGATAAATAAATAGAGAGTGTGAGCTAATTGTAGGAATTGAATAATTATGAAAGTGAAACTCTTTGTTAGAGTTATACACTTTCTTCTCGACTTACGATCATAAAACATAAAAATAGTGAAACAGAAAATTAAATAGATGTAATAGAATACATAGGCAATAAATAATTTCTTATAATGCCTGTAATAGATAATTATAATATTTTAAGCGGTTTTTTCGAAGAGCTTAATGTTTTTAATAGGTCGTTTAATTTGTTTGAATGTAAAGTTTTACGGCTTTTTTAAGCTCTTAAAATGCATGACTTTTTTATTTCTTCTGGAGCGATGGATTGATGCTTTACCATTTCTGACCTACTACATCCCTCCAGAGCTGGTATGTTTTTTTAGCGCGGCTCCATATAGGTTGTATACCCATTGCAGAGCAAGTAATTTTTTAGTGCGTTACACTTTTGTGAGTGTTTATAATGTTTTCCTTTAATATCCTCTCGGTGTTTGGTGTACATTTCCAGTATATAAATAAATATGTATTCTTCGTATTAGGTACAGTAATTTTACACGCGTGACTTGATTTTTTTTTGAATGTGCTATTTTTAAAATCCCTTTGAAGGAAAATGTTGTTTAACATATACAGTCAATGTATATTACCTGTTAATTGAAAAGAAACTGACCCTCTATTGTAGAAATCTAATGTGAAAATAGCGCTATTTCTACACATATTACTTCAGGCAAAAAATAAATGAGCTATACCAGAAAAACATGGTTTGACCGGAGTGTACACATTCGCTGCACACTTGATCCAAAATAGCCTCTATGGATGCTGTGGGAGCGGAATGCTGTCGGTAAATTAATAAATTATGCACCTGTCAAAGGAACCGCTCGACCATCTGTTGTGTTCCATTTTTCGAGAACGCGATGTCAGTAGCGCTATTTATAAAAAGAAAAACTTTTAGAGAGGAGCCATAAAACTTTTTTTACTCCTTGCGCCTTCGACTTCTTCAGCATCGATGTCTTAATGGATCCTTATTAAATTTCCGCTTAAAAGTTAATTTAATGAATTTTATTCTTGTGTGGCGGTACGTGCGTTGTTAAAATAAAAATGTTCCGGTAATCGTTTTACTCGGAAAAATTCTACCCCTGGATTTTTTTTTAATTGGTGGGATATTTCTCTTTAATTTTTGTTAAAAAATACTTTTCTTCCGGGAAACGTGATTTTTTTTAAATGTTATATTAGGTTATGTATGAATATTGAGAGAAAGTAAAAGTGATTAAATTAATTAAGACATTCATTCATATTTACAGGGTGTCTCGGGATTAAATATTATGGGAAGGTTGGGGACATCAAAAGGATTCAGATTTTGATCGTAACCCATGTTCGGAAACGTCTTGGTGTTGCTCACAAGAGCAACGGAGGATACAGACCCGCATTACTGCAATCATTTGAGCTGACATCGCCATTAGAGCAGTATGGAACGTTTTACGAACACCGAGCTGCAGGTGTGCGCCTGGTTTACTGATTGGCGGAAGGAAATGCACGAGCAGCAGTAAGATTGTAATGCACTGGACGGCCGGATCTCACAATTTGTGTGAATATGCATCATTATGAGGTAATAGTCAGATGATCAGTTGGAGCAAAAAGTACCCTTCATACTGAATTTCACGGTAAGCACTGTAACTAATATTTTAAAATTTAATCTTAATTTCTTCACTTGTCCAAAAACCATTACCAACTGAAGAAACTATTTCTACTGCAGCATTAGATCCAGGGCAGCACAACTTCAATTCAACAAGAATAAATAAATTTTCTCATGGAATGTGTTCATTTTTGAAATGAGTTAAAGTATTTTCACCCATCTTTTATCAATTTCTCAGCATGTTGATTTTCCAATTGTTCTAATTTATTAGAATTTAACTACGCATTTTTAGTCTTCTTTCTTCTTCACACATACAATTGTCATCAATTTTGGTATCAGGCACTTCTTTCGATAAAAACTCAACACAATTTTTTATATCTGTCTAATTTACTTGCGATGAAGTTAAAAAATACCATTAAAAACTGTTATTTCCTGTGATATTTGTTTCAGACCATTCTTCGACATATTGGAAACATGTTTGGTTCATCTCTTTGAATAGAGATTAACAGATAAGTTTTAAAATATTGAAAAGGACAAGTAGGAGGACACTTTTCGAGGAAGGACAGAATCTATAAAAGGAGGACGGTTGGTCACCTTAGTAATAGACTTAGTGAGAGCGGGACACGAGTGAATCAAACTCCCTGCTTTGACCAATGCATATTTCAGATTGATCTCAGTCTTGTTTCTCTTCGTTTCTTGCACCTGCCATGCTACTTTTCCACGACATTTCCGACCATGGGTTGCTATGGAAATTTGAATCCTTGTGATCTCCCCTACCTCCCCATAAAGTTTGTCCCAATAATCCTGGGACATCCTGCATATTATTGGACTGTCCTGCTGTATCATCGGAAGAATTCGTTGCAGTAGATGATGATAGTGTGTGTAAAGCCACAATTATTGCAGACAAAGACATTTTGGAGTTTGTCCAAAGCTCAAAAGATATCGATACAGATTCCCGCAACGAAAATGAAATGAATATTGTGTGAGGGATTAGACCAGTGATTCTCAAAGTGGTCTATATAGACCCTCAGGGGTCCATGATCATCTTCAAGGGGTCCACGCCAGTTAAAAAATAATTTTGGGGTCCATGGGATGTAAATAGGGGTCTATAATAGTGGCTCTCATTAAACCAAATGAATATTTTAATTTTTAAAAAAATTAATCAAGTGAAAACTAGATTTTATCTATTTAATATATTTACTTACTAATTTTAATGAGATTAATTTGCAGTTACTAGGCGACAACATATATTTTATTAAAACGAGGACCATGTCAGCAATTTTGGCTTTAAAAAAGACATATCTATTATTTATCACGAATTATGGAATATCGTGAGAAAATTTTTAATTACTTTTCCTATTGAGAAGCAGTTTCAATGTGGTTGCCAAACACCACAACAAAAAAAAGGGGGAAATAAGGGCTGGGCACTAGTAACCGAAGAGTTTAAGGGTCAAACCTGACAAGATTGCCCCTAAGTTATTTTATGTATTAATTAAATTTTAATTTAATTAACATGTTTTTTTAAGGTTTAAACACTATACTTCACTACAGTTTCAAATTTAAATCGCTTTGTGTAAGTAGCTCTATACCAGCTGTCAAAAAGACATTCAAGTTGGTAAATTCGAAAAAATTCAATGTTAGGTAAGCTGGGGTCTACTCCAAACTGTAAAACATGGAAAGGGGTGAGACAAAAATGTTTGAGAACCTCTGGATTAGACCATCTCTCTTACCCTCTTAGATATGTGGGAGGAGAAAGAAAGAAAAACTAGCCTTATTTAAGGACAATCTATTTATTGATCTCACAAAAATAGCAACTCTGATTCAATAAATTTCAGCGTGAAGAAGTTTTCTCAATATGAATAAAATATGGATAAATAGCAAGATACACGAATTATTAGGAGTCTTTCAATATCGATTATCTTAATATAGGATCACATCTATTAACCCTCTTAATCTAATGCTAATTCAACTATAGTGATCAATCGTCACTTTAAATCTTTCCTCTATTAAATATTTGAAATACTTTATGAAAAGTTATAATACCTCATCTTTTATCAGCTCTCTCTTTCTCCTCCCTGCTACCTAGAAAACCTAGGCTATAGTAAGTAGACTTAATTTACACACACATATCACGGTTTCTTCTTCAAAAGAGTTGGTTGTGAATAAACGCGAATTGATAGCCCAAAGATTTCCTAAGAGAATTAGAGGAAGGTACGCGAATAGATACGTCACAAATGTAGTTCCTATTACCAAGTCATTTGAAATGAGGAACATGATGAAAAGTATGCTCAGTTATTTAGACGCACATTCCAATGATGAAATGAATAACAAAATGGACGACATCGAATAATTTGTTGACAATTTGATGCTAAAAAGACAATGCGAAGAAACATATCGGATTATTTTTCTAAAACTCAATAAATATTGTTTTTCAAAAAACTTGGAAAATTTTATTCTAAATTTCTTTAATTTCTAGTAAATGTTATTGGTTTCATTGATTTTTACTGAATACATGCATATATAAAATCTACTCTAATGCACTTAATTATGTTAATTGATTTTTTTTTTTTTTTTTTTTTTTTTGCAATATTCTTTAACACGAGGTTCTTCTAACACTAAAAAAATATTTCAGTCCTTTCTGTTTCGTATTAAATTGTATATCAAAAATATTTGGAAGTGTCTTGCAAAAATTCAGTTCAAAATAAATTACTTAAATAATTATATCTTTATTCAACTACCAATCTCTTCGAAGGAAGTTAATTGAAATGTTAAAATATTATAACATAAGAAGTGTAAATTTTAAAAACATCTTTTAGTATCATCATTTATGAATTAAAACTTATCTACAAAGCAGCATTGGACCCAAATTTCTTTTGTAAACTATTCAGCGTAAAAACAATTTTTATTTTTAATCAAACAGAGGATGAAGAAAAAGAATACAAGTTTTAAAATTACAAAATATTTTAATATTATTAAATGGAAAATAGCTAGAGATGAGAGAAAATAAAATTTAACGATGAATAATTTATGAATTTCAAGTCACGTGTTACGATTAGCAGGGGCGATTAAATGGATTATGCAAATTCATAACATGCAAAATTATGCGCATTTCTTCAACCCTAAAAGGATGAAACAATTATATTGTAACTATTCTTTTTCCCAAAAACAAGAACAGGCAGAGATACCAGCTCTTTGTTTTACGACGGGTCCCCAAACTTTCTCGTATCTTTTCTGGCTGAAATTTTTTGATGAGCTTCTATGTTTATTGAATAAATGTTGTAATAATTATTTAATATTACATAATTAAAACAGGTAAAAATATAAAATTTGGGATGTGTTTTATTTATTTAAAGAGTAATTTTCCATGAATAATAAGTTATGTAAATAATGTGTTAATTAAACTGATATTTATAATTTGCTTGTTGACTTTTTTCCCCTTCTATCAATTAGTATGCATGCATTTGAACAAGCACCCAGTTTCTTATTTAATATATTAAACGTTCTCTAATTTTTATTTAAGTATTTTTATCATTTTTCGGTCTTTCATGTATGGGATGGAATGTGATACATCCCCTTTTGATTTATTTTTCTCAATAATGAAGTACTGTTTCAAATATCATTCTTTTATGTTGAACTTAAATAGTATATATATTTCAATGATAGTGATAGTAAAACGGCATTATGTAATTAATATGCAATTAATTTTCAACTTAAAATGAGACAGTATCTCTTACGCTTTCAAGTGCTCTAGAGCAGTGTTCCGCAATCCCCGGTTCGCGGATCAAATGCTACCGGTCCGCATAAGAAACATTAAATTATTTCTCTTTTATTTACTGTGGTATATTTTTCTTAGGTTTGGGCAACTTTTTATATGAAAATCACTTAATATTCCTTGTTAAAGCAGTTTATATACATTTTTAGTGTAACCATATTTTATTCATAAGTCACGATTAAATACAATTAAATTAAAATTATAAAATCAAAACAGTCTAAGACAGGGATGGCGAACCTTTACGAATCAACGTGCCATTTTTATCTAAAGAAGTGTTGAATGAGATATCGACGTGCCGTCAAATAATTTTGACTTGTGATTATTGGGAAAATAATAAACTAAATACTAAAAAACAACTCAAAACTCTATGTTTACTAAGAAAAAATACCTTTTGCTCTGAACAGGTGTAAATATATTAGCTACACCTATACTTCAAATTAAAGTAACATTCGTGTGATTTCTATCGTTGCAGATTGGATGACACATAACTTAAATTAGGATTGCAAGATGTATCTTTTAGTATATAGAATGCATGCTGAATTGGAGTCGTCTGCCAAATGGTTTCTAAACAATCAATTGTTTTTTGCTATGGTTCACTTTTTTTTACAAGTAGATTTGTGATTTGTTTCAAAACAATGTTTTACAGACGATGTTTTGGTTTCTCGCCTTGACTAATAATGCCATATCTCTAGATTCACCAAGTTTGAAATTCTCTGTTACACTTTCTATCTTGCGAGTTCTGTTGTTCTGCTGAACTAGCCATGTTAAATAACAGTTAAAAATCGTAAATATAACACAAATAAACTTTAAAATACAGTTGCGTCAACGAAATTGACTGTTCTATGCGAAGATAAATTTTGTATCATAAGCAACTGCAGTTCATGACGTAACTAGAGCAATACAATAACAAATGAATATGCTCCCAGCCATTTCTCGACCGATCACTCGGGTTTATTCTTGATACTTCAAGGTGAACTTTGTTATTTTGAAATAGAATCCAAAAAAATTTTGATCGTTGGCTTGCCCAAAATATTGTGTCGCGTGCCATTGTTGGCACGCGTGCCACTGGTTTGCCATCCCTGGTCTAAGATATATAAACAATCAACATCCTCCCCCTAAGCGGACAACGGTAAAATTAACAAACGTTGACCGGTCCGCGGCGATAAAAAGGTTGCGGAGCACGGCTCCAGAGCTATAACGAACTCCTCCCCGGCCCCCTTTTATATGGACATTATTCGGTACTTACAGTTACCCAATTGACCGGGAGGCCTGGGTTCGATGTCCGATGCCACCAAATACCCTCCGAGTACAGAGTACGTGCTTGCTGAATCAGTAGATCAGAAAGTCTTGTGGGTGGTCGCAGCAGAAACCACGAGTGCAGGGTGCTGGAGAATATTTCCTTCCCCTCCAGTTCCATGCCTAAATTGTGGAGGGGGAGATAGGTGGTGTCGCCATCTATCTTAAAGAAATCCCACCAGTCTCAGGCTCTGGCAACTTTCATTCCTTCCTTTCGGAAAAAACACGACAGAAACAACAGTCGCCCAATTTCTTAAAATTAAAAGACGTCGCTAAGTGTCGTGATATACAGCCAATAGTGGAAACCCTTTCGACGCATTTCGAACACAGTAATAATAAGGATGACAGTAGTCGGAAGTGTTTTTTGTGTTGGGGACGGCTTTTGGTTTGGAGGAATTGGTTCACGGAATAATACTTAAGTACCCGTAACAGTTTAAATATTTCATTTTTAAGAAAAATGTCGTTTTCCATTGTCATTGAAAAATATACTTCCCTAATCGTTTTATCTTTTTCTGGTGGATTTCGAACAAAACCTCGTGAAGAATGACCGTCTCTCCAAACAGTCCCCAGCTAACACAGTAACGTAGGAATGATATAGTTTTGAGCGAAATTTGTTTTTTTTTTAAACTCACCAGCCTACTCTGTCTCGTATTCGTTCGATTCCAATTGAGTGAATCGATGCCTGTGATTGAAGACTCCCCCTCCCCAAACGATTCTTATCCATTTCCGCCTGCTCCGGGTTGGGGGATGATCATATTTCTTCACGACGAACAATTTACCAAATGCTGTGTCGCCTGAAACATCCTCGGGGCAAGTTTACTTGCTTCAGTTTTTGAAAAAAATAAAAGAATTAGTGAGAGAGGAAAGAGGAAAAAATGTGGTTCTTTATGCAATTTTCTTTCGACAACTTTTCATTTTGAAATATATTTCACAGATTTGGCTCTTTTTTATGATTTTGCTTGAAATAATATTCTTCTCCAATTCCGGATTAAATCTCGAATCTCATGTTGAAATTTTCCATTACATATTATATTTAATTTCGAAAAAGCTTTGAAATAATACTATTCAGATGTTTTTTTCTTGAATTTGGAAGATTAAATATGGTTTTAATATTCAAATGCAAATTTTTCTGATAAGTGATGAGCCGTCTATTCCGGCCTATAGCACGCACTTTTACTTTCAAATGTGTTTTTTAGTTTTTATGTATATTCGCCGTAAACGTGTGTGTTTGCAATGTTCTTATTTTTTGAAGTCATTTCTTCGAAGTATTATACCTGGCTTTTGAACATTGATATCACTAAAGATCCGCCGTGTAGGGCAGCGATGCACGTTAAATCTGTCGAGAGCTGAAACGTCCTCCCGTTGGTGTGGTGTGGTAGTTAGGAGAGGGGGGGTGCCAGCTCAGGTGTCGTCCACGTCACCTGACCATGGTTCAAAATTTTGTGGTCCGTCGCCAAAAGCCCTCGTGTAGCTGAACAGTGCGACGTTAATATTCAATCAATCAATCATTGAACATTGATATACTTCTAGAACTAAAGAACAAAAAAGGAGGTGTTCAAAAGTATCTGCATTTCAGAAGGCGAAAAAAAAATAGCAAAAAGTGGCCAATCTAGATTGATTGATTGATTGAATATTAACGTCGCACTGTTCAGCTACACGAGGGCTTTTGGCGACGGACCACAAAATTTTGAACCATGGTCAGCTGACGTGGACGACACCTGAGCTGGCACCCCCCTCTCCTAACTACCACACCACACCAACGGGAGGACGTTTCAGCTCTCGACAGATTTAACGTGCATCGCTGCCCTACACGGCGGGTCTTTAGTGGTACTGGGCTCGAACCCATGACAAAGCAAGCCACGTTCCGATACCAATACCACTCGGCTACCGCGGCCGTGGCCAATCTAGAAAGATAGTGTGTGAGCAAATAATAAATACATAGAATTAAATTAAGTATGACATAATTCGAAATTCTTTTAAAAAATATAGCATATCATCTAACAATCTAGATGGAAAAGAAGATAATTATTTATTTATTGATTGATCAGAGTAAAAGTGTTGAGATTAAAATGAAACAGAACTCTATGATGTATTTTATGACGTTTGAGAAAACTACTGGTAGTGTGAGTATTTAAATATAATATTTTGACAAAAAATGAACATAGAATAACCCATTTTCAAAATATTCTCCTTTTGTGAGAAATGCTTCTATTATAATATTAATTTGTGCCTGTATATAGCTCAGACCTCTGTACAGAGACTCAACTAGAATTTTTGAAATATATAACTTAGAAGTGGGTTTATCCATATTTTACTACAACGGAGGGGAGAAATTTTAAGAAAAAAACGCCAATAATTATTTCAATTAGTTGTAACTGAAAATAATATGAATTTTTCAAAAATTCTAGTTCAGACTCTCTGGAGAAGTCTTTGCTTTATATAAGCGAAAAATTATTATTTTAGAAGCATTTTTTATAAAAGGAGAACATTTTGAAAAAAGATTATTCTAAGTTACTTTTTTTGCCCAAATATTGTATTGAAATAATTTTTTTTGTCATAATGTGTGCGATTAAAACAATTTTGTACATGTATTGTAATCTAAGTGACACTAAATATCATGAAAATTATTCATTTATGCGCTTTTTTAAAATCAGATTCCGAACGCAGTCGGATACCTTACATTGAAAAATGTAAACAAATAAATTTAGGAATTTGACCACGCCCTATTTATAGATAAAAAAGAGCTTTTTGATAATAAAAAAAACTATTTAAATAAAGGGAAACAATAACTGGAAAAAAAGTGTTACAAATAAAATAAGATACTTCTGAAATACTACATTAATGTATAATTTTTTTTAAATGTTTGAAATTCTACTACAAGTATGCTTTTTTAAAAAAAAAAAATACCAGCTTTATTGTCTAATTATTTTGTTGGTCAATTTCGAATAAATAACTTGAAATTCAGTGATTATATTGCTATAATAATTACTCTACTTTTAATAATGAACTCTATTTGCTAAATGGACACTTTTAAACTCTTGACAATATTATTCATCATTTCAGTGCAACAGGTTAGGGAAATGATCAAATCACTTACTTTTCTTTGGGAAATCACCTTACAGAGTTATTATTTTAACATCCTGCGTGAATTGATAATCTCCCTTAGGAATTTGATGAAATCCCTAATTTTATCATTTCCCTGCTACATATACATTTATACTGAAGCTATTCAAAATATTGGTTATTTCATTAAAGCTTAGAATATATTTGTGAGAGAGAAGGCAATGCACCGTTCTCTTTGGTGTTTTCCAACAAATCTCCATCTGCCACCTCCGTGGTAGAAGCGGTTTCTTTTCTGATACCTCGAACTACACTCGGAATTATTCTCACGGTCAAAGGTTGCCGGGGCGATGGCAGAGACAGGACCCCGCAATATTTAAGGGTGCTCGTGTGCATAGGAACGCTGTTATCCTATCCACAAAAAGAAGCCGATTTTTCAGCTATATGACGCGAAAACGTGACAGTCTGAATGTGACGAACTTATTATTTTACCCAATAATGAAAGTTCATAAGGAATGTAATTTCCTTTAAATAAACAGTATTTAGATCATATGGCAAAGTACATTTTTCAATACTCACGTTCTCTTTATTTTCAAGGCTGTTTTTAAATTCGGAGTATAAAACACACTCGTAAGTTTCGATATTTCATGTATTATAAGTGTGCACTATAAGACGGATTATGCGGTATAAGTTCCAGAAAACATTAATTCTCAAAATTTCTTATGGATTTTACTGTCCAAAATGTTAAAGGGATGGTTGTCCGTTACATTCATTTAGATTTTAATGTTTATAGAATATGTTATAGAAACTTTTAAAAGAGAAAGATGAAAACGAGATAGGGAAAAAGTAATCTAATATTCAAAATAGGGGGAATATAATCTAATATACACATAAAAGTTGGCCTCCCTTGATATTTGAATCCCAGTGCATCGGGCTTACACATCAGAGTTCCGAGGATCATCCCCGAGCTGGGAAATGTCGACTCTGCCTTTCGTCCCTTTAGTGGGTAGATAAATATGTACCAAGCTTGCTTAGGAACTTTAAACTGGGGGATCCGCGTCTGACCAACCACCTGACCGTAACATCTGCTCATGCATCTCAAGGCCCAGGGTCACGTATACTTAGTTGGGCACAGTAGACCTTGGCCCTCATGGGCTGTTGCGTCACTGACATTAGCTTATTTTCTAGTTAAAATGCAATATAAATTGAACAGAGCTAAATTTATCGAAGTCTCTAAAATCATGTCAATACTTGAAATTTTTACTCTTGCATTTTTTGTAATTTTATGATAAATATATATATATATATATATATATATATATATATATATATATATATATTAAAAAAAATAGAAAAGGTTTAAACTTTTTTTTGGTGGTGTAAGTAATTTGAATTCGTTAACTGCCATCCGGTTCCTCAGTGGAGTCATAAAAATATGCAATGGTTGAAATGGCGCCTTCACGACGCTTTCGAATTCTAAAGCGATTTGAATGCATTGCGTTTACATGAATTTCTCATTTTTTCATTTTCTAAACCATCGTGGCCCGTCTCTTAAATCGCTCAAATAAACCATTAAGATGGGGCGAAATCTGCACTTCAGGCAAAAATTGTTTCCAAATTGCGTTAAGAATCATTCATCTCCATATATTGAGCGCCCTCTCTTAAGGTGCTCCTGTGGCAATTTCCTTAAAAAATCATGTCTTTATATTGATTGATGACGATTGAAATCGTTTTATGATGATCTTTTGTAAAAATTGATTTATCATACCGAGGATAGTTTAAACGTTGATGGGTTTTTTTCCCCTGCCGATTCTTCGTGTTTTATGTGTGAAGTTACAGAGTTACCCCTTATTTCTTCATTGTCCTCGTTATTTTGTAATTATTTTTTTTCTACGATGTAAATATTTAGCTCTTTCTAGAAAAATTAAATCCAGTTATTCTTTTTCCAAAAGAATATTTAGTGCCGTATATCTGATTACCGTAAAATCGGGCGCATAACTTGCACCTATACTTCCAAGTCGCAATTTTTAGTTTTTTGGTATATTCGCCGTATAACGCAACCCCCCTTTTTTTTTTTGCGAAGAAACGCGAAATATATGTGTGCAGTGCTCTTGTGTTTTGAAGTCATTTATTCGAGGTATTATCCCACTTTTGAAAAAAATAGCCTACTTCTAGAACTAAAACCTTTCAAGTTCATAAGGAATATCATTTCTTTCAAATAAATAGTATTCCGATCTGTGTATATAGAAATCTTAATTTTTTTTCTATTCTCATCTTTTTCAATTCCTATACTATTAGCTCACTCTCTCTCTATATATATAAATTTATACATTTATCTTGTTCAATTTTTCAGTCGTTTATAAAATACTTTCTATTCATCCAATGAAGCTCAAATAAATTTTTTAAACTTTTAGTGGATAACACGTGATGTTAACGCAATTTTTCTCAAATATTAGTTAATTAATTTAATTTAATTATTTACTTGTTTCAACGCCAACTTTGTTTCGTCTCCATTGTTATAATAATGTAACCTTTAAAACGATGGAAAAAGTTGGCGTCGAAACCGGTTTTTCAGCCTAACTAACCAAACCGGGTGTGCATTCTTACAACAATGCAGACAGATAATGCTCTTTTTTTCAATTCGTACTATTAGTTCACTCTTTCTATATATATATATATATATACAGTAGCGCACGCAGGAATTTTTCAGGGGGTTCGGAGTCGAAAGTGCACAAATTTCGATCGTATCGTTTGTGTTAAAAGTGCGCCGGGTATCACGGTAGTGACTGCGGCCCAGTGATACAGATAGTAAGCTTCATGACTACGCTGTTATTAAGTACCACTGGTGCAGTTAGTCTTGAGTGGGTCCTGTGTCGAAATTCCTTGGGAGTTCCTTTTTGGAGGACCCTAAACATTTTAAGATGCCCTAATATTTTTCTGGAGACCCTTACAGCTTGGGGGCCCTTTATCATTGATACGGCCGTGTAAACTACCTAATGTGTATAATCAATGTATCTGAAACTCATTGGGGAAAATAATGCAGATGCAGCATATTAATTGGGGATAGTGCTTAAGGTTTTTATGGAGTGGGAATTGATTGCTTATAAGCGGTGCTCTTAGATATGGATCTCATAATTTTGAACTGCTGGCAAAAGACGAGGACACGCAAACGGGTGTTCAACTCTCCATTTGAATTTGCATTTCACACCAGCTTGAGATCTTTGAATTCCTATAGATTCATCAGACCCGCTCTGACTCAATGACAGCTACGTCGATCATGAGCTCCAGGGGCGTAACAGAGAATATTAGGGCCCCCTGAAAAGTCAGGTTGTATCTTTAATATTTTATAAATTGGTTAAATACGTACTTGGTGTCAGTCAGGCTTTGGATCCATATGAATCATGCCCACCCGGCGTGCGGGGTGTACGTTACGCAATTGATGAGCTCGCTTCTATGATTACTCGATCCCTGTGGCTTTCTACACCTTATAATTTATATAGCTTTGGTGTTATGGATTGATTGATAATTAATTTCAAAGCAATAGGTGGTCTTTTGGCAACCGACTTTGTATTTTAGATGACGATGATAACATTTCAGCTGGCACAAGTTTTTTTTTCTTTTTAGTACATTGCGCAAACTTTAGGACAGGGATGGTGAACCATTGCTACGCGGCACAATATTTTGGGCACGCCACCGATCAACCACGCGATTGATTCTTCAATAAAAGAATTTTCAATCAGATTTTCTCAGCTCAAAGACTTATCGGAAACAGTCAAATTTTTATTATGTGCCTTGATGTGATATGATTTGATTAATTGAACTTGCCGCAATTCGATAGGCTGGAAATTGACGAATTTTTGAAATGCAACTTATTGATTTCTCTTGTCTAGTTCCATATGGACTCAAAAATTTATTGAAACAAGGAGAAACATTGATTGAAACAGAAAGATTAACAAGCATAAAAGTAAAAATGCCAGTAACGAAATTTTGGAAACATTAAATTCGATTCTATATAAATTTAACTGCTTAAAGAAGAAGGCTCATGCTATTTTAACCATATTTTCATCGACTTATGCCTATGAGTCATTAGTTTCAGAGATGAATAACATTAAAGACGCGCTTAAAATTCATTTGGCAGATGATTCCAATTCAACATGTATTCTGCTAAAAGTAACATCTTACCCAATCCTAATATTATTTATTTGTCATCTAATCTGCAACAGCAGAAATTGCACTTATGTTGCTTTATATAATTTGAATTTCACGCTTAACTAAAACATTTAGTACTTTGAAAAACAAAATGTATTTTTCTGTAGTAAATAAACAGTTTTGTGTTGATAGTATTTTGTTTTATTATTTTCCAATAATCACAAGTCGAAATTATTTGACGGCACGTCTATGCCTCATCAAATTGTTCTTTAGAAACAATGGCACGTTAACCCATAAGGGTTTGCCACCCCTGCTTTAGGAGATAAATTTATTGTCTATCAGAGCCTAATGGTTATAGCAGCTGACTTGAAATGAATCGCCCCAGGTTCGATTCCCTAGAACTCACTGTTTTAACCCGCCCTCCCCATTTTGGGGGTTTCTTCTCATGTCGGCTTCCGTCCCTCTTTCGCCATCCATTCTGAGCGGAAGCGCTCGCTCGCTGTCGCTCGCCATCGATCTTATTTTCGTTTCGTGCGGGTCTACAGTGGCACAGATATTCCTTTGACCAATGATTCAATAGAAATAATAACGAACATGAGCGTGTGACCATAACCACTCGACTACCGCGGTCACCATAAGATATGTGAGGTTGGAGAAAAAGAACATTAACTTTCCCTAAATTTAACAAAATTCTAGAACTACAATAAAAACATAAATAAATAAACAGAAATATAATAAAACAATAAATACACAGATCAAAAATAAGATAGTATCAGTCGCATAATAGCAAGTTTTTAGCTTTTAAGAACTAAGATTGTAGGGTCATTATCATTTGCTTTTAGATAGCAAGAATCGTAACAAGAGCATCTTAAATGCATACGCATATTGTTGATTTTCTAACCAAGTCGAGAATTTTATTCCCTCTTTTATTTTTACTTTCAAAGGTTGAGAAGTTAGTGCATGTTTATGTAATTGATACTTTTAAAGAAATGCCATATTTCATATAAGAGGCTGTAATAGTTTCGATTTGTATTACTTTGAAATACTATTATGTAGTATAAGTGCTTACATAATATCCTCATATTAATTTCCCTATTTTATTTAAATGCTTGTTAAAAATGAAGTTGGTCACTGAATCAGATTTATTCTTAAATTATTGAGATCCATTTTTAGCAATTTGTGTAAATCCTTATAATCTTTTAATATACTTTGGAAATTAATCTATAATAAGCACAAAATTTTTTTGCAGATATTTACTTTGTGCATATCCCCTTTTTTCGTGGGTCATGCTTTAAAAATCGATTCTTATTTCACTCGACAGAACCTCCATCTTCTACCTTTTATTTCGAGTTGTGTTTACCGCCAGAAGATCCCAGCTGTTGAGAAACAAAGCACATTTCTAAAGGGACACCTATGCTTGAAGCATACCTGGAGAGCATCTGAATTTCTCCACTATCAAAATATAAAATGCTCTCTTCAAATAATACTTTAGCTTGAATGCGCGCTTGCAATCTTATATATATTAATAAATATGAATCTTCTAGGGACTGTACTTTATATTCTGACTTCGTCTTACGGGAATTTGAATTGCACGTTACAGAGAAAAGTGTAAAAGAGATTATGGATTTCTCTTGGAAATTATATGTAATATTTTGTCTCGTGCATTTTAAAAGTAAATATATTTTATAAAGCCCAATATATTTCAGTTAAGCGATTTATAAAACAAAATATCACATTTATGATACATTGTACATATATAAGTATTGTAAAATCTGGTGTACAAGGCGCTTTTTTAACACAAAAAATAGACCAAAATTTACGGGTGCGCGTTATACGCCAGGTACAAAAAAAAGAAGTTTAAAAATTGAAAAAAAATATGAGCATAGAAAAAATAAAATTAGACTTCTACATACACTGGTGTGCAAAAATTAAGGACGAGACGATTTTTTCAATATAACTTTGTACAAAAGCTTTCCAAATCAACACATTTAATACCGTAAGATCCCCAATACGTAAGGACATGTGTAATGAAAGCAACACTTACTAAAAGAGAAATCAGAGGGATAAAAAGAAGCTTGATTGAAAAAGTAGCATGGAGCGCAATGCGACTGAAGGCCGAAAAATCCCTGTGATGGGTGTCCAGCAAGAAACATCCGGTCTTTAGTAGGGGATATGATCTCCCCTGACTGCTAGGCAGGTTTCACAGCGTCTGCCCATGCTGAGAATGAGGGTGTCAATGAGTTGTTGAGGCATTGCTGCCCATTCGTCTTGCAGCGCCAATCGAAGCTCCCGAATCGTTACTGGTGGTAAGGTACGAGCTACCAAGCGTCTGCCTAGAAAATCCCATACATGCTCGATGGGATTGAGATCCGGAGATCGTGCCGGCCAATCCATACGTTCAATATCCTCACTCTCTAAGAGCTGTTCGGCAGCTACTGTGCGATGACATGGTGCATTGTGGTCCATGAAAAGGAACTGCAGACCCACAGCGCCTCTAAAAAGACGCACATATGGAAGAAGAATCTCGTTACAATAACGGGTCCCGTTGACTGAACCTGCGTCGAAGATGTGAAGGCCTGTACGACTACCAAGCATGATGCCTCCCCAAACGAGAACACCGCAACCTCCATACCTGTCCCTTTCAATGATGTTCGAGAGGTGATTGCGGCTTCCCCGCTCTCTCCAGATGAGTATGCGATGAGAATCGCTACTCAAACTGAATCTGCTCTCATCTGTAAAGAGTACTCGTCGCCATTCATTGTCTCTCCAATTCCGGTGTTCCCGGCACCACAGAGAACGCCTTCTCCGATGGGCAGGCGTTAAAGGTACACACCGTACAGGGCGTCGTGCAAACAGACCACCACCGTGCAGTCTTCTGGCCACGGTAAAACGCGATATCGGTCGTCCAGTCGCCTGTGTCATGTGTCTAGCGATTTCTCCCTCTGTCTACCGCCTGTTTCTTCTGGCCGGTAAGACAATGTACCGGTCATCTGCGGGTGTGGTTTCTCGTGGACGACCACTACTGAACCCCCGGATAGGTGTTCCTGTAGTTTGAAATTGTCTCCAAAGTCGTGAAACGATGCTGTGAGCAATTCCGAGCTCTGCAGCCACACTTGTCACACTGCGGCCTTCCTCCAACTTCTCCCAATGATTCGACCTCGGGTAAAAGAATCCAGATGTCGTCTAACAGATTGATTATTCGCCATTTCTCGCTGAGGCAGCAACTCGGTGTGATTTTAACTGCTATACGGCGTGCAATCTCTTTGCCAGAAATACTGATCTCACACCGACAACATGCTGTATACTACTCAGACACTCCCCCATTACGTCTACCTGCATATCTGCGCATGTGCTACCGTACATCACCTTACTTAATCTCCTGATTGATCTTTCTGTCCGCTTTGCCTCTTCGTTCAGCTGATATGCTAATTTTTCGACTTCGTCCTTAATTTTTGCACACCAGTGTACATCGAAATGTTGCTTATTTAAAAGAAATGACATTTATCTTATAACTTAAAGGGTTGTAATTCTAGAAGTGTAGCATTTTTTCTAAAGCTTGGAACGATACCTGGATTAAATGACTTCAAAGCATAAGAGCATTGCGCACATACATTTCAGGTTTCTTCTATAAAAGGGGAGGGGGTGCATTATACGTGGATATACCTAAAAAGTAAAACTTGCAGCTTGAAAGTATAGGTGCGTGTTATACGCTGGATTTTACGGTATGTATATCAGTGGCTTACGTACACGAGGGGCAGCCCAAAACCTGACTTTACAGGGGGTCCCAAGTGTAATCCGTTGCGCCACTGATGTGTAGTATATTATTACAATCAATCCACATTATGTTTCTATGCTCATCCATTTTTCATATGCTAATGGAGCCGTGTAACCTGTAAGGAATAGCCCTAAACTATTAAACAGTTTATTCGCTTGGATCCCAGTGGCGAACCTTTGTGAATAAAGTTAGTGGTCGCAGTTTTCTTGGTGGTCATGGTCACGAACTCGTGGTCGGCGTTGTCGACTCGCGAAGACCCGCTGTTTTGAGGACCGATGCACGTTGTCGAGGCGCATTAGCGGGGTGTAGAAGTTGAGACGGGGAGTTCCAGCTCATGTGTTGTCCTCGTCCAGGGATGGCGAACTGTGTGTGTGAGACACCATTTCCATTTCTGTTTACAATTTCAAAAACAGTGTTACGATTTGAAAATTTTACATTCTATCTTTACACAGTGACATATTAATGATCATTTTATGTTTATTCATCTGGGAATTATTAAATTTTGTATTCGGGTCTTTCATTCCTGATTACCTTGTATTAAATAGGCTAGTATAATACAGTTTTCTATTTGGTATGCGATCATAAAATCTGGGATTAAACATTTACCTTTATGTCGTAGTTATATACAGTCACTCAAAAAAGTATTGGGACACTTGTCATGCATAACTGTAAAGCCATTTATAAAAATATTTATCACATTAAAACCAAAAACTAAATGAATAACGAAATATTTTAACATTTGGTGTACAGTATATAAGGAAAACTTTATTGGTATTGCAGAATTATAATTTGATCTAGCTTTTCGTATGTAATTCAAAGTCACACTGGAGTCAAAAAAGTATTGGGACACTTTTGAAATGAGAAATTTAACAAATATACAGCACATCAATAGAACTTAATTTCACACCACTTTTCTGGACTATAAGTTTAAACATAAACGTTTCAACAGATAAGATTATTTCTAGAAAAAATGTCGAGAAACAAAAATCTATCGGTTGGTGTGTGAAATCTCGAAATAAGTCATTTGAAAGAGGGGAAATCAGTTAGCTGTATAGGAAAAATCTTGAAATTGAGCAAGAGTTTATACTGTTTTTAACACCATTAACAGATTCAAAAAATAAATAGTGTTAAAAACAAGCCAAGGTGTCCAAGGATATTTAATGAACGTGAAGAGAGGTGGATTGTGAGACAAGTACACATTAATCCAAGAGCCTAGTGCAGTAAAAATGACTTTGCAATGTAAAAGTAGGTTCGGAAAATCAATGAATCCTTAAACTGTCGGAATTATTTTAAGAAAACATAAGTATCATGGCAGAGTACCTTAAAGAAAGTCCTACATCAGCAAAAAAAAAAAAGCAAATAGACAGGATTGGTTAGCATTTGATAAAATGTATGAAAGGCAGTCCACTGAATATTGAGAAAATGTAATTTTTGTTGATGAAAGCAAATATAATATTTTCGGATCGGATGACGAGCAAAATGTTTGGCGGAAATTAAATACAGCAATGCATGTCAAAAATTTACGACCTACTATCAAATATGGAGAGTGCAACCAAATTGTCTGGTGCCGGGAACTTGCATTTTATTCATGGTATAATGAATAAATATGTCTATATCTTGACATTCTCAAGCGAAACTTAAAGCAAAGTGCGAGCAAGCTGGGAATCTGAGGATATTTTAAATTGTACCAAGATAATGACCCGAAACATATTGCAGATATTCGTAAGTTATGGGTTCTCTACCACTGTCCTAGTGTTATTAAGACTCCTGCACAAAGTTCAGTCCTTAATACCACTGAACATGTATTTGCAGCAAAAACTTTATGAGCTCCAAATTTCTAACAAGCAGGATTTAAGAAAATATTTGGTCGAAGAGAGAGAGAGAGAGACGACCAAAATCGATTGATCGTTTTGCAGAAAATTGATCCAATCCATGCCAAATAGACTTCGAGAGGTCATAAAAAGCAAGGGCGGACCAACAAGATATTCATTTCCAAGTTTTAATTATTTTTCTTAATTTTGTTGGGACGCACCTTTTTGTGAACTCGATTTCTTTTACTTTCAATTTTAACCATAATTGCATTAATGTACGAGTTTCGTTCCAATTATTACTTGTATTTACCAAAATAACATTTACTTCTTTTTTGGTTTCGTTTGTATATTTAAGTAAAATATTATGATAAAAATCTACGAACTGGTAGTGTGTCCCAATACTTTTTTGACAGACTTTATATAACTTGAGATCCCAAGAAATACTCAAAGAATAAAAAGAAATCTAACCAATCATTAGTAGACGAAATAAAAACCTCAGCTTTTCACTCCCGTTCCCAACAGGTGTTCGATGGCGCCCCAATTAATCCGCAAACTCCCGTTAATTTTACGCCCCTGCCTACCGAGATTGAGAACAAAGACCCTTGAGACCGGGGCTGCCGACTCAGCCACGGACAGGGACGGTGTAATCCACCAATCCGCATCGATCCGATTTCCTTGATTCCTTCCCTTCCCCTTTCTCTCTTCCATACCCCTCTTTTCTGGGAGATTAATGACGCCCCCCTCCCCATCCGTGAAACGGGAAAGCCTCCCTCCATTGATCTACTCCATAAGTTAGTATCGAGTATCGGTTTGATACTTTCTCTGAAGTGAAGTGAAGGGGTGTTGGAGAGGTGATTACTCATAACTTCCTTCCGAATATTTCTTTTGAGGATATCGGCTTCGGTCATGACAATTCGGATATCGCCCAACAAAGGGGATCTCTGTGAAACAAGAAAATGTGGGATTAAAATGGGGATTAGCATGATTGCAGTTGGTTATTGTTTTGTGTTTGAATCAATCGGAATCATTATATTATACATTAATTCTCTATTTGTACGTTATATGTTTTATTTTGTACAGTAAAACCTATTTTTGTGCAGCAGATAGGGACCGCATAAAAAGAAACCGTACAAAAAATATGCGAAAATTTCATACATATACTTACATATGACTAAAAACTTTGTCAACATACTACAGCAAAATTTTTTATGAGTCGGAGTCAATGCCGCACACAAGTGTGTGGGGGGGTCTGGGAATCCGGACCCCCAAAGCCCTTGATTTTTTTTCCGATTGATTATAATTCTAAGTACATAGTACGTAAAATTTAATTGTTATTAATGATTAATTTTATTAATTAATGCTAATTATTTATTCAATAATTAGTTTTTTACTGTGTTTTGTTCCCGAAAATGGACAAAATCAAAAGGAGCATGACACACAAAAATGGTGAACTTTCAACCCCGGACCCCCTTCCCCCTTTGAAAAATTCCTGTGTGCACCACTGGTCGGAGTATATATGAGTTTTATATATACCGCATATATAAAACAAAATCGCAAATAATAAACCGTCAATAATGTGCGAAATTTATGAGAAAGTACTCCCAAACAAAATAAATAATTAAAATCCACATGGAAACACTTTTAAAACATTTAATTTCTCATTATGCACATGGAGGAATTTTCACAAAATGCACATACATAGTTCACTGGTACTCATCATAATCCGAAGCGGGCTTCTTTCTGGTATAAGTTAGTTCAAAATCGCTTTCGTTACTTGAAGATACAGTTTCAATTGATTTATTTTTTGATGCCACAAAGTAAGTGATAAGTTTTTGTGGCGAAGTTTGGTTGGTCAGTCGCTTGTGAACCAAATATACATGACTGAAGCTATTTTTGGAATTTCAAACTCTTTTCGGAATTCGTGTATTTTATCCGCTCTCAAAGAATCCGGCTCTTCGCGTCCGTCTTCATAATGTCTCAAATTATTGATAATGTCGCTGTCATTGAAAGTTTCCTCTTCAATCAAGTGCGTGCTGCTAATAGCGCGTTGTGAGAAAAGAATTGAATGTGCATTGTCGAGAGATTATTTTTAACGAATGATTTCTTGAAGTGTATATATGTACATTGATACAAAACACTACAGTGCCACCAAAGCCTTTGAAATTAATTTACCACTTAAATAAAATTCGCACAAAAAAACGTACAAAAATAAAATCGCATTATAAAAGACCGCACAAAAAAAGGATCTACTGTATAGTTCTTAAAAGTTCATTAAAATATTTCATACTTCAGTTAGTGTATTGCTTTGATTTTTTAAACATTTAATGGTATTTTGCCCCCCCCCCTCCCGTACAATAACAGTGTAAATTACGTACAAAGACTGAAATAAAACATAGCTGCTTAACTTAAGCGTATTTATCTTACATGAAAGTAACGTAGGGCTTTTTTTTTTAATGAATTTTTAAAACTATCTTTATCATATTATGAATGTAAATTTGTTATGTAATTGTGACACTAGAATTAACGGATAATCTCGGGTTTAAAATGAAGTCATTAATAAGATATTTTTTTATGCAAGTTACCGTAAAATCTGGCGTATAATGCGCACTTTTATCACAAAAAATAATATCGAAGTTCGCGAGTGCACGTTATATCCGTAAAAATGGTAGATCCAAAAATAAAAAACAGAGATGAGCACACAAAAAAAGTTAGAATACATACATCGTAATACTGTTTATTGAAAAGAAATGACATACCTAATTATCTTAAAGGGTTATATATAGGTAAATAATATCCTTATAGGTAAATAGTATACTTTTTTTTATAGAAAATCTAAAAGCAAACTATTTTTTCCAAAATCTTGGGATAATATCTTGAATAAATGGCTACAAAATATAATATCATTGTACACAGACATTTCAGGTCTCTTCGTAAAAAAAGTGAGTGCGCGTTACACGGCAAATATACCAAAGAATTAAAAAATGCAGCTTAAGAGTGTGCGTTATACGTCGGATTTTATGGTGGTTTTAAATTCTCTAATTATGCCTATTTTTCCGCGGAAATGATATCCTGCTTCATAAAGTGTTATCACTGCAATGGCGAAATATGATTTTAATATTATTTTTTTAACTCGCAGTTAGGCTTTTCGTATGTTTATTCCTTAATGTATGATAATCATGATAAACAGAGAAATAATTGTTGAGGCTTTGACTTATTTTTCAATATTGGATTATTTTGATAGTTGAATTTGTTAATTTTTTTAAAAAAAAATTCATGGATTTTGATTTTTCAATATTACTGGGAATAGAGCTACTTCATTGTATTTTTAAAAACCATGTAAACTATTTCCTGTATCTGTATAGATTTATATGTCGAGTTCGTCTCCTACCATGTGTATTAAGTGTAATTAAAGAATTGCATATTGCTTGAGAAAGAGAGAAAAATGGTTGCATATACCTCATAGTATGCATCAACATTGCGTTGGAACGTTACGAGTTCTATTGGCCACAGTGTTCTCAATCTCAGATCATGATTTTAAGAATATCACATAATCTGGGAGTGAGTAAGAGTAACGTCGCATTGTGTTCAGCTACATGAGGGCTTTTGGCGACGCGCCTCGTAATTTTGAGCCATGGTCAATTTAAGAGACGACACCTGAGCCGGCACCTCCCTCTCCCAACCACCACACCAACGGGAGAATGTTTGATTTAACGAGGAAAAAAATTAACGTGCATCGCGCCCCTACACGGCGGGTCTTCCGCGGCACCCGCCGTGCAGGGGGCCGTTATAATTAGAGAGTTTTAAAAATTACAATCTATTCGAGTTAACATATTTGGGTTTGACTTTATTTTTACATTTCCAATGTTTGTTTCCTATTTTCCTGACGACATTTGAAATTGTTTTTTAAAATAATTGGCAATTTCATATTTAAAAATTTTTCATATATCTCTTAATCGTAACGTATGATTCTTTTTTTAAACTTTGGTACAATTATATAATTTTCTTTATGTATACGAATTTTTTCATACACAATTATATTTCATTTGAGTACTCTATTCAATTCATTTAACTCCAGTACTATTTTAAAAATTGATAGAAATGAATATATTTTGTTGTTTTATAAAATCAGTTTTATTATAAATGTAGCAATAAGTATATTTGTTTTGCGACTGAAATCTGCCTTGATTGACAGCGGTATACTGCTGCCATTCGCCAACTTAAAACTCGCTCTGCTTATATAAATGCTAATTAATTTGTTCCAAATATTATTTGACGAATGCGCGAAACTTTTCCTTTCCCTAAGTGGATATTTCACGGCATTGTGAGTCAACAGGGAATCTCTCCGCATCAAGCCGATAAAGTTTTAACTAAACTCGTTCGCTTTTCCCTTTCAAGCCATTTAAATTTTCAATTAATATTAACTCCCAGGGAAAATTAAGCGGGAATATTTCCTCCATCCTAAGTTCGGATGAAAAGTTTAAATTTCCCGTTTATCATTTACCTCCGTCAGGAATCGTATGTTTAAATCTGTGAATATTCGTCAGGTCTTTTACGTACTATTCAAATGTATACAGTCAGTAAATGGATTGTTTTGTCTTACATGGCTACTATTTTTTAAAATATATAATTTTCCTTTTCATCTAAAGATTAGAAAATGTCCGTGAAGAGACATTTTGTAGTATCGTTGCAAGATCGACTATTAAATATTTTATTATCTATACACATTACATATATATATATATATATACTGCTCAAAATAATTAAAGGATATTGCGGTTTTAGGTGGATCTTGTGGCTGGGAAACTTTTTAACTGATTGATACAAGGTCGACAGACGTAGTAGGTTATATAAGAATAAATTACACATGTTCGGCAGAAAAAAAAATGCATTTTATTGCGCATTTGTGTACAAAAGGAAAAAAACACAATTTGTGTATATGAGAAAAAAAGAATTATAGAAAAGGTGTTTTCTTCAAAGGAAATCATTTTCAGTAGGGGGTATGGTTTCCATGGACGGCCAGCAACGTTGAGCACCTTTGAGGCATAGAGTCAATGAGGCTATTAATCACGAGTTGTGGTATTCTGTCCTACTCTTCCAGAAGAGCTCTTTCCAGTTCTTCGAGAGTTTGTGGGGACGGTTGGCGGCCAGCAACTCGTCTTCCTATAGCGTCCCAAACGTGCTTTATTGCATTCATGTCTGGAGAACACGCCGGCCATTCCATTCGTACGATTCCTTCCTCCAAAAGGAAATCCTCCACCAGGTTAGCACGATGTGGCCTGCAGTTATCGTCCATTAAAATGAAGTCATCTCCGATTGCTGCAGCGTAAGGAAACACAGTAGGTCTGAGGATCTCATCCCTACATCGGCGATCAGTCAGAGGTCCATCTCGAATTATGTAGAGGTCTGTGCGCCCGTCAATGGAGATCCCACCATATACCAACACTCCCCCACCGTCAAATCTGACACTTTCGCGCACGAACGCAGGATTATTCCTACTGACACGGTCCCTCCAGATGAAAATACGCCTATTATCCGGATGAACAGAAAAACGGGACTCGTCAGAAAGAAGAACATTGCTCCATTCATTTCTCCTCCAGTTCACATGCTCTGTTGCCCACTCCCTGCGATCGCGACGATGACTTGATGTTAGTGTCTTAACACATACCATCGGTCGACGAGCATACAGACCTTCACCATGGAGCCGGTTTCGGACAGTCTGAGTTGAAACCGTGGTGCCAATAGCCGAGCGAAGATGTTGTTGGAGAAGAGTAGCGTTCATATTTCGGTGTCTCCGAGCCGTTAACACTAGATAACGATTTTCATTGGGCGTTGTTGCCCGTCTATGACCTTGTCCTGGTCTTCGGCCTGCACTTCCAGTTTCCAAAAAACGGTTCCAGATCCTGGAAATCACACTTTGTGACACTCCAATAGCTTGCGCTACTTCGGCTTGAGTTTGGCTCCCTTCTAACCTACCAACAACTCTCCAAGCTTCTGAATCGGTTAAATGACTTCACTGAGACATCGTACTCATCGAAATAAAGCAGTCACTGAATGCCGATCATCCTTGTCTTCATTTCAGTTGAAAGTCAAATTTCATTCGCTGCCGCTGAAGCGACGTTTTCGACGTCGAACTCATAATTATCATACTCCACAGTTTGAAAATCAGAAAAATTTGCATTTGGGATTCTCTTCTTCCATTTTCGGCAAAAAAAATTTCGCTTATATCTATATTTTACATAAAACTTACCAATATCCTTTAATTGTTTTGATCAGTGTATATATTGATAGTTTTACTGTCAATATTTTTCTGATGTAGTGTATTTATTGAAACTCTTTACGTCAATACTCTTGTGAGTGAGTGAGTGAGTGAATATTAACGTCGCACTGTGTTCAGCTGCACGAGGATTTTTGGCGACGGACCGCGTAATTTTGAACCATGGTCAAGTGACGTGGACGACACCTGAGCTGGCACGCCCCCCTCTCCTAACTACCACACCACACCAACGGGAGGACGTTTGACTTTCGACAGATTTAACGTGCATCGCTGCCCTACACGGCGGGTCTTTAGTGGTACTGGGTTCGAACTCGTCACAAAGCCAACCACGATCCGATACCTATAGCACTCGGCTACCGCGGCCACATCAATACTCTTGTAGCCATCCATGTTTGTTTTTATTTTTACGTAAAATAAATTATACTGTAATACATGCAGGAAGAAATATTTAATTACCTTTAAGTTCCAAAACAGAACGCTGCACACATTAGCAACATCTCACAAATAGACAGTAAATTTCTATTAAGGGCACGGAGCGCCATCTGGCTGTCGTTTAATAGAAAAGGGAAGGTAGCTGTAAATATACGGTGTTACTTTTTTTTCTAATGAATCATTTTATTTTTAAAATAAAATCATTTTATTTTTAAATAAATTTGATCACGTATTAATCAAATATTTTGTCCATATAGCACCAGTTGCCACTAATGCAACTAATGCATTAATAACATTTATTTTACTTGTGTCATTTTAAGTTCATTTTTAATCAATTTTTTCAGTTTTATGATATATATCGGAAGAGAGTGTGATATGAAAATCTAATAGTACATTTATATGCAATTTAATATTCCGTTAGAATGTATAGAAGCTTTTTTGAGTCAATAGGTTTCTTAATAATAGAATGTTATCAAGCGAGTTGAATGTTGAATGGAATAATAAATATTATAGCTTATATATAGTTATTTCTACCTTAACACATTCTAGTATGAATTTTAATTCTATCTAAATATGATATAGCTTATATATAGTTATTTCTACCTCATCAACTTTAATTAATCCATAGTATACATTTTTGAGCTCTTAATGTATTCAAGTATTTAGATTTCTATTATTTACGTTTGTAGCAAACTTCTCACATTTGTGTGACTATTTACAGAAGGAAGCGCCTTTTCAAAACAATATTTATTTTATCCTTTTAATTAAATCTCAACAATCACTAGTATAAGTTACGTGGAACAAGTTTTGAACTAATTTAAATATTTATAGTAAAGAAATTTTACTTTTCAGTAACTTTAGATACTTGGCTGTGTGTGTGTGTATTTAATAATATTCACACGAGATGTTTACTCCTTTTATCAGGAATTACGACGATTCTAATATAAATTCTTCTATATTATAATACGTTCATTTGCTACTTCACTTTCTCTTCTCTCTCGCTTGCTCAATGCACTCGACTTTTAATAGTAATATTGCTTTACACGAATCGCGGTTCCTTTACAGAAGGAGTTTCGCAAATCAAACAATGTCTGAAAAGTATTCCCTAAAGGATTATTGAAAGACCCGAAGAGACAATGTGTAACATTGTTTCATTTTATTGTTTGCATACGAATTAGAAATTACTTGCTTTGTTTGCGAAGTGAATTAAGAAAAATTAGGTACTCAAATGAAGGAATAAACCCGTTAAAAGATTCTTATATTGAAAATTATCATGCTTAAATCGAACGAAATTGTTCATTCGTTCCGGATTTGATCACTGAGTTACCATGTTTTTACATTTGAATAAGAATAGTTTCGCAATCTTTCTTTATATTTTTCTCTCCTTTAAATTTCTCTTTTGTTTCGAAGTCCTTTGAAAACTAACCGCACCAAATCTGGGTCGTAAAAATGACATGGCTGAGAAATCCCCCGTCTGTAATTTTCTTCTAATCCCCCGGGCTTAAGTCTTCCCTAATAATCCCCGAGCGAAGCACTTGGGGGTCTGCCTAAATCCTTTTGTTTCCGGACACAAAGGCTGCAGCGGGAAATCGGAGGTTACGGGCTTCGTTTAGTTGTATATCGATTGCTGGTCATTCCTCGTTTATGGAACTGCTGGGTTTGGATTACTGCGCCACTGTTCATCCTTTTTGTGTGCGCGGATTAACTTCAGCATTCTCCCAATTTTACTTTTCCAAAATAACTATCTTCAGTCCTTTTTTTTTTATCCTTCCTTCCCTACCCCTACCTTTGGAGTGATTTAAGGATTCTTGACCATGGAGTATGTATAAGATATTCCCCTTTTATCTGTGTTATTCTTTTTTTCCCTTTCTAATTCCGTTTTCTTTCCCTTTAGTGGCTAATTTTATATTGAAAATGTTTTGGGGTATTATGTATAGGTGAGAAAACTATCTAAATTTTACCGTTTTTTGTAATGATATACAGTAGAACCTGTTTTCGTGGGGTCCTTTTTTTATGCGATTTTATTTTTGAGCGAACTTATTTTATGTGGTATATGAATTTCAACGGCTTCGGCGCATCTGTAATGTTTTCTATCAACGTACATGTATATATACACTTGAAGACGCTCTATTCGTTTAATATAAACAAGCTTTTGACAATACACGTTCAATTGCTTTCTTTCAACGCGCTTGATTGGAGACGAAACTTTCAATGACAGTGACGTTATCAATAATTTGATGAATTATGAAAACGGACAAGAAAAATCAGATTATTTGAGAGCGGATAAGATATATGTTAATACCTAGCTGTCCAACAAATCGGAAAAGCATTTTCCTAAAATAGATCCCAATTCCGAAAAAAATTTGAAATTCCAATAGAACTTCGATCATGCATATCTGATTACCGTAACGTTTACAAGCAACTCACCAAGCGACAGTCGTCACAAAAACTTATCACCTGGCAGAGTACTCCATTAACAATCAAAATGTACTTGATAAAACTTAAATATTCATGGGCAGTTAGACGTTCTTCCACCCGAATCAAAGGAGCCATGCAGTAGCGCACACAGGAATTTTTCAAGAAGGGGGGGGCACGGTCGAAAGTCCTCTATTCTCGTAGCATGCTCCAATACGCCGTCCAACATTTTTTTTTTATGATTTTGTCGATATTCGGGAACAAAAAACAAAAAAATAATTATTGAATAAATAATTAGCATAAATTAATAAAATTAATTACTAATAACAAATTCTTAATTAAATTTTACGTACTATATACATAAGATATCAGGACCCTAGGACCCCTCCCTTGTGTGGGCCACTGGATTCATGCAATACCACAAGAAAACATCCCCCAAACTGTAGTATTTATTCCCTCAACCAACTTCAAGAGTTGTTGCAATGCAGATGGAACCCATGCTTTCGTTCTATTTTCTTCATATTTGGCCATTGTTATTTACGTGGTGTAATTGAAAGCACGATTCATCGAACTACATGACCCTTTTCCAATCATCTACTGTCCAAACCTTGAACTGGAAACGTCTGCTGTTGTTCAATCCGATAGTATAGGCTTTTGAACAGAACGTCGACTACCACAGCCTAGTATGGTATAATGGGCGGTGAACAGTACGTTCAGAAACATTCATAGTTGCTCCTTGATTATGATACCCCGCAATTTGACGTTCGGTTGCTATTCTGTTGAATTGGACAACTTTCGCAGTTCTCCTGACTCTTGAGTTTCGATTTTCTGCTTAGTAATTTACTCTTTGTAAACATTAATAATTGCTGATTTCGAATACTTTCCAAGTACAGCCGTTTTGCCTGATACTGGTTCGGACGTTTCGAGCGCCTTCAATCATCCCGTGCTCTAACAATTTTTTGGCAATCAACATATTGCAATTGATGCTTCAGTATCCCTGCATAATTTTTAATAGCTATCTGTCCCTCTAGTGGCAACAACGGGCGATCTCCACATAAGTGTGAAGCGGTCATAACAATTTAGCCACTCATACAATCTCTTGTACTGATATTTTGTAACATTTGCTCTTTCTTGTACCACAGCTATTCAAATGTCTGAATTTTTAAATAAATACAACAAAACGTATCTAACTTAAATGTCATCCATTTTTCAAAATTATATTTGTTTGCAATCCACTCCCCTCCAGTAGAAGCTTACTATTGTTACTCCTTTTAAAATGAATATGCATAAATAAATTTGAATACTTATTTCAGTCTTATTGTTTGCTATCGTCTGGCTTTTCATTCGTTAACACTTGTAAAGCTTGCACAAAAACATCCTTCAGTAAAAATAAGTGGATGTCAACCACATCTAATTTTTATAGAATATCATACATGTGTCTGCTTCTCCTTCTGATTCACCCCCAGCGTATTCAGCATCTCCCGAGCCATTCCGAAAATCCAACAAACTGAGAACATTTCGAAAGGCTTCTGGGTATTCTTTTCTTGAAACTCCCTACCTCGTAACTCCCCGGTGGCTTGTCACAATACCGCAGCACGCTCATCCAATAAGCACCACTCTCATCATCACGCAACTTTTCATCATCCTCTTCATATTGACATATTGCCCAATCACATTTCGGTATGTTGCCATGACAACCGCGGGGTGCAAAGTAGTAGCCCCGTCGTAATCTTGTTATAAATCTTACACAGAAAACGACCGCTGCATGAAGAGGCCATTCTCGCATCTGCCTCGGCCATTGTGAGGCCGGAAACTGCGGGAAGTTTTAAAGCAGATTATTAGGTGCTTGGAGAAGGGGATGTGTGCGCGCATTGGACGAAATTTATGCAGAGGTGATTTAAGACGAGGTGTGCTTAAGATTTCCACTTCTGGCCGTATAAAGGTTAATTCTTGCAGAGATTATGGTTTACTTGGGTCGTTAACATACCGAATAAGATTATGAGAAAAGAATTTTAGATACAAATACGTTGTAGAGGAAAATTATCCCATTTTCGTTAGAGGACTTATTTGCATCCTCATAGAGGTCGTCGTTTTGTAATTTGTTTTCTGTCGGATAATTTGAACAAAAGGAATTAACTCTGAAATTATTGCTTTTAAAATTTTCCTTTAGAATCAATGCAATGGATGGGCTATCCCATCCATTAGTGTAAGAGGGTCAGAAGGAAGATGAGACATATAGTCAATACAAACTCTGTTAACAGTTCTCACTACGACACAAATTCAACAACCCAAGTTAAGAAATGCACCAGTTGTTATATAAGGGAACAATAGCGGGTAAACGAGGTAATTGGAGATATAATAATAATTCGGATCACTTACACTTAGCACGTCCAGACAATACATCTTCTTATATTTGAAGATAATTTCTTAAGTAATCTTAATTCAAACCGACAGAATCAAATTTAACAACTAATTGACCAAATCGTCTTAATATTAATCAAATAATCTACGATTTAGATTAATCACTACTTGATATCCTGTTCGCTTCTAATCCCCTCTCCTTGAACTTGAAAGTTTAATCTTTTAATACAAGTCTTGATTTGAATTATCACGTCTTCTTCTTCGGAGGAAAATTTAGAATAATGTTTAAAAAACCATTATATTCCCCAAGAGGAGTAGTTGGAAGAACGCGAATAGACCCGTTACACTGACTTATTTTTATTAAATCGGTGACATCCTTCACTTGACTATGATACTCAGTGGCGTAACAGTAAATATGAAGGCCCCCTGAATAATTACTTTTTGGGCTACAAGCGAAATCTTACAAAGAATTGCAAAATCATAAGCTTTGGCCCCTAGAATCCTGGGGCTCCCCGCGATGCGGGGGTGTACGTTACGCCACTGATAATACTGATCTTCTAGTTAACCACACATAGTTATGTGAGGATGTTGACTTTTGGGCTGATAATTAGGTGCTCTAATTCTTTATACGCCATTTAAAAACTTTTAATATTATTTCAAATCGAGACGAACTTTTGATTTTATACATTTTTTGGCCTTACTATTTAGTTGGCGTTGACTTTTATGGTCATACGCATAGTTTTGAAACATATAGTTACTCATTTTATTCACTTTTTTCCTCTTAAGAGGACTTGAACCCTTTATCTATCGCATTATGATTAACTGTAGTTTTTTTCATGCAATTATTTTTTTTAATCACTACATTGAAAATTAAGGGATATACATTAAAAAAATACTCAACTTTGGGAAATTTAACCCTTTAGAGCTTATTAATTAATTAAAGATAATCAACTGTAAAAATAATTATATACATTGTTCACTTGAAATAAATATTCAAATCGTTTTGTAAGGTACTCATTCATTTATTATTATATTTTGACATTAACTATTCTTACGGAACAAAAATGACAATCTTCGCAATGCGCTGAAAATGCCGTCAGCTGAAAACGCAACTTCTGCTATAATATATTCGCCTTCCCCGCTAAAATACACATCATAGAACCTGTGCTGCCACATATCTTGGAAGAGTGATTTCAAAGAATATTCCTGCTAAGTATCGTCATAGTATTCGTAAAAATGGTTATTCTATGTCATTTTAAAGTGAGTGGTACTTATAAGTATCGTCGGTAGAGATAACGGGTTAATACCTTTCAAAAACAAAAATTGTGCACTGACAATCTTTTCCGATTCATCATGAGTCAAAAATATTTGTTCATTTTCATATGAAAGTTTTGAAATTAGTGTAATAAAGTTTAAAGTACGAAATCAGTTTTCGCTTTTAAATTAATGTATTTTTCTAAGCAACGTACAATAGGTACGCAAAAATAAATTAATTTCCCTTCTGTTATACTTGCTAAGTAATTTCTGAAAGTGCTGTAGAATCTTCATTCGTATCCCAATTAAAGCTAAAAAATAATGCATTTATTCTGTGAAACTTTAAAATTTATATCATATTAAAATTTATTTTAGAAAAATCACATCATTTGAAGTAATTATTATTCCCCCTCCACTTTACAAAATGTTAGAACTCTATATTCCAAACCTATTTTTAATCTTAGGAGAAAATGGGAAAATTAAAAACGAAGAAAATCACAAGCTTGAAGATTAAATTTTAACTTCGTTTTATGAAACATACTTATTTTACACTTAAATACCTTTTTATGTTAAACCTTCAACAAATGCTTATCCGTAACTTTATTTGGCATTCTCATAGCCCTAAAAGCATCTTATGTAAATGCATTGTAAATTTAAAAAAACACCAGTAGCAGGGAAATTCCCTAATTAACAATCCAGATATTTCATATTTTGATGTTCCAGTCATTCCATTATTATATATTACCATTGTTCATTTGCAGCACTATCAACAGTTACGTTAGAAGATCCTGATGGTGCAGACTCGTATGAATTCTCTTTCCTCCTATTTTTCAATAGTTTAGTTGAAGATAACTTTGCAAATATGGTTTTTATTGCATCCATAAATGTGGTTGGCACAATACTTATACGCTTGTATGAGCTATTTTCTGAGGGGTTTGCCTTCTGGTAATTACATCATTAGATACTGCGAAGTGGCTGAAGCACACAATGCATGGGTTCATCTTTTAAACGATATTGGCTATAAACAGCCCATATAGCTCTACATATATTTTCTGTGGAACCTTTTTCTTGTGTTGCATTCCCGTAATAACTTGTAATTTTTCTGCCATCTTGTGATAGCCTCTTGACATGGTTAATAAGTTTCAACAAAGTCTGGCACCCGTGTACTTTTGAACTTGACCAGTGATTCTCAACCTTTTTTTGTTGTGGTTGTTGCGATACACTTTTAACAACTCAAGATTTGGCGGCTCGCTACTAATAAAATAAGTGTAAAAAAATGTTACTTATCTATAATACACTATGTAAAATAGTTTATGATAATTATTTTCAATGTTAAATAAAATAATATGTACAAAAAAGCAAAGAAAATGTTTCTAGAGTAATTAATTATAAATTAATTATAAGAATACACATTTAATGCGAAATTTGAGATTCGTGACATATTTTGATAATTTCGTTTGTATTGGATTAATATAAAGGAGGAAAAAGGATAATACCACTCTCAATTCGTCATCTACATTTAAAAGTCCCGATCATTTTTTCAGTTTTATACTTGTTAATGCTGAAAATCTAAATTCACGCAAATAAGAGATGTAGAGAATTCTAACAACACTTTTAAAGCTTTTTTGGCTATTATGGGATTATTGCCTTTAAATCATAAAGAAAAAAATGAATACCTACAAAAACCTTTTATCTTTTTTTTTAAGTTGTCCCAATTCTCAACATAACATATGGCTTAAAATTTTAATATGTTTTCTGAAGTTTAACTTTTAATTAATCCTTTAAATACATTAACTTAGGCTAGAGAGAGAGAAGTGTTATTTTCGCACTCATAGTTATCAGAAAATATAATCTACGTATCAAGGCAAACTAATTCGTCTACAATTTAGTAAGGTTTTTTTTTATCAAGACTTCAATTAAAAAAAGAAAAACTTTCATAAAATGCATATTTTTTTCTAGAATTATTACTAAATGTTAGCAAAACAATCCATCTAATCAGCACGATATTCCAAAATATCCCTTGTCATTTTCTAGCTAATCTCATTACTTTACTGTGAAATGTGTAATTAAAGGGATTGAAAAGTGACATTTTAGAGAATTTCGAATCTTAACTATTATTACTTGTGGACACTTAGCTATTGACAAATGAAAATAAACGTAAATATCACAGTTGAAATTAGATTTTTTTTTCTCCAAATTTTACTGAAGTTGATTTTGAAAGACATAGAGACAGGAAGGCGCACGATTCATAGAAACGAAATCGTCGCAAAAAAAAGAAACTTGTTGCATCAAGTGGAAACTTAAAGCTGGCGCTTTTTCCTCGTTCTTATTAAACTAACGAGTACTGGCAGGGCTAAGTAAAACTGTCAGACGGGTTACTTGGTAAAATTCTCTTGTAGCTAAAGGAGAGGTACTAATTTGGGGAGGGAGGGGGAAATCCTACTTATCTCCCCACACACAAACTTTTTTCTTTTCTTTAGTGTGGCAATTTATCTTATTTAAAGGATTATTATTGGTCATCTATTTAAAAAAAACAACTTTTCACTGTTTTTACGGTAAAAATATTTATTTATTAAAGATTTTTCTTTCATTTCGTGCGTCATATATCATTATGAGAAACAGAGATTTATCAAAATTATTTGACTGACTTTTGAAACAAGAAAAACCGTTCAAATTTTCTTCTTTTATTTTCTTTCAATGAATGCCTGAGCAACGCGTTAATTAATTAGTAAGCATTTTTTTTCAGTTGCATTGCAATAGAAAAGAAAATACAGGGCTACACATATACAAATTGCTCATTGCTGGCTGCCATTAAAATAAAAAAAAAATAGTTGAGTCTTATACAATGTTTCTTGAAAGAACTTGTGATGTACCTCCCCTTGGAAGCACATCCCTCGAAGTATCAGCGTGAGCTTGAGGTGTAGGATTAACGTAAGAACTAAAATCATACATTATCTTAATATGACTTTATTAAGATATTCAACTTAAACTTTTAACAAATATAATTATAATAATTAATATGAGAGAATCTACGATGACGCAATACGCTACACACAATATAATTCAAACCAATCTCAATAAGCGAACCGCCTAACCCTCAATTATACTAATAAGTAATTAATCCTACCTTATATTATTCTGTAATGCTACTTGTCTTTATCTGCAATGGTATGCAGCTTGACGACTAACTTCTAGTCGAACACCAATAAGTTTATCCACGACACGTAGAACTTAAATCTTGAATAACGAACTTCAATACTCAGCCAATACCACAACGCACTTTAATTGTCGAACCTTCCCTTACACTACCATTACATTGTTATCATTGCCCTTATTGCCATGACGCTTACTCTAAGATCCTATATTTATTCTATATTATTTGCATCTTTTCACTTCTCGTTTCTTGGATTTGGTTGGAAAAGAATTGCCATTAATTCTGGCCCAAAGAACCCAAAGGACTTGTTAAAGAAAAGACGCGTAAGTCGTCACAAACTTGGTAGATAATATAAAACTGGTTTATATTCCATCAATCTGTAGCGTATGTATTCATTGAAGATATTGTTTCTTATTCAATATATTTGAATTACCATTGATATTTCAAGACTTATATAATGTAAAGCTGTGTTTTCTCTACAATTAATGTATTTCCGCTGATAGTTTTTTATTTCATTAGAAATTTTAAGTTTTCTAATTATTATGGAATGCTAACTTATATTTCTATTACTTTAAAGAAATAATTCTGAGTTGCTAGCTAAAACCAAAAAATTTAATACATTAAAACAAGAAAACATTTTGCTTAAAATAATTTTTTTCATTTACGCCAATGCTTCTCAAACTTTCAATATTTGCGACTTAATTTTTAGTAATAATTTCCATCGCGTTCCCCCATACATAACAATGAATTGACTATACTTTGACGCTAAATTTATATTACAAATTATGATAAGTATTAAATTTTGTTTAAGTTACTTTAATGTAACAGATATTTTAAGTAATAGGATATGTATGATGTTACTTCTTTGAAAACTTAGCTCTGCACGACAAGCCCATGGGAGTCACTAGTAAAGGGTGTTTTTTTTAGAGGTATAGAACTTTAAATTGCAATAAAACAACGATGTATTATTCGATTGACATGAATTTTTTTTTATTCGAAAGATAATCTTGTGGCATTACATTTTAAATGTGATTTTTGGCATGTGACTGCCACGGCTGGCTCGGATGTAGTCCAATCTGGACGTCCAATTTTCGATGACTTTTTGGCCGTCTATCGGCAATAACATGGCGAATGTTGTCTTCCAAATGGTCAAGCGTTTGTGGCTTTTCCGCATAGACCAATGACTTTACATAGCCCCACAGAAAATAGTCTAGCGGTGTTAAATCACAAGATCTTGGAGGCCAATTCACAGGTCCAAAACGTGAAATTAGGCGGTCACCCAACGTGTCTTTCAATAAATCGATTGTGGCACGAGCTGTGTGACATGTTGTGCCGAGCTCCTGGACATCATGATTGTTCCATTCAGGAATGAAAAAGTTAGTAATCATGGCTCTATACCGATCACCATTGACTGTAACGTTGTGGCCTTCATCGTTTTTGAAGAAGGATTCCACCAGCCCATAACGCGCACCAAACAGTCAGTTTTTCTGGATGTAACGGTGTTTCGACATACACTTGTGGATTAGCTTCACTCCAAATGCGGCAGTTTTGTTTGTTGACGTAGCCATTCAACCAGAAGTGCGCGCTTCATCGCTAAACAAAATTCGCTTATGAAAATCGGGAACAACGGCAATCTCGTTTTGGGCCCATTCGACGAATCTACGCCTTGCTTGATGATCGTTTTGATGAATTGCCAAACCAAACTGAGAATAAATCACTTGACAGCTGTTAAATCGGTCGCCATCTTGGAAAGTAATGCCAACTTAAACTTCTATACCTGAAAAAAAAACACTCTTTAATTATTTAACTTGTTCTTAACTCAGTATTGATAAATTAATTTTAAAATACATTGTGCTGCACTACTGATACACTTAGAAGTATATTATTTCAGTGTAAATGTATATTTTATTTTAATTGTGTCAGAAGGAGTTTCATTTTGTTTACTTTCAGTTAACCAATAATTCTTTAAATCTTTTATTTTCAACTTTTCGATATGCTCGCGCCCCACAGTTTAAAAATCGCTGAGTTACGCAATAAAAATGCTTCTTTTACCTCAAAATACAACAAGAAGAAAAAATTAGATATGTTTAATATACAAACAGAAACAATCATAAAATTGAAAAGGTAAGCTCTCGAAACTTATCTGGAATAACCATTCTCCAATTTCTAAAAATATTCCAAAATTTTCCTCCATCTCGTAATCTACCGTTCGTAAGCATCAAATATCATCCATATTCCCTATCTTGTCGAAGAGAAGATATTCAACCACAATCAACATTATCGTCTGCAATATCATTGGGTAATTCCACCCCGGAATTATGATCTCTAGCAATCGAACGTTCTCTCGCTTCGTGATTGGTAAATAATTCCGCGAGGCTCTTGCTTTAATGAATTCCACCCCCACCCCGCACTAATCACCCTACGGGGGAAGAGAGATCTATGGGCGTCTTAAACTCGTGCCCAATTAGCCAGAGACAATATACACGTCGCATTTGCTTGATGAGGCATTGCTTGCATCTATGTTTGTTCAGACGAGACACTTATAAACAGATAAACACGATGCGCGAATGAATGTCTTTGGCTTATTGCCCTTTTGGTGTTTGATGTTGGCATCAAGATTGGTGATGGTTTTGGCTTTAGACTTGAATCTACGGAAGGGAAAAATACAGCAGCATCGGGACCATTTCCAATGGTGCACTATTGCTTAAAGCCGTCTTTTGTCATTTTCGTAATTACAGAACATCTTAATCATTTATCTACTTGAATTAAAGTTTACATCTACCCCAGACTATTTTAAATTCTCAAACGTGATGTTAATCCTATTTACTTTTACAATTCCTGCTATTAGTTCACTCTCTCCCTACACACACACACATATATATATATATATATATATATATATATATATATATATATATATATATATATATATGTATATATCTTGTTCAAATTTTAAATCTTTAATAAAACACTTTCTATTCATCAATTTTTTTTTAAAAAAACTTGTAGCGGAAGACACTCGTTAATACAATTTTTTAAATAATAATTCATATTAATCGAATTAAAAAAATGAATAAATAGTAACAAATAATAGTCCAACAGCGTTTATAGAAAGGAAAATCATTCGTCGTGTCCCTGTAGCGCAATGGATAGTGCGTTGGAATTCTAATCCAATGGTCGTGGGTTCGAATCCCACCTGGAATGTCCTAATTTCTCAGAATGTGATTTCTTTTTTATTATACTATTTTATTAGAATAACTAAATGTAATTAATGAATAAATAGTAACAAACAAACAAAAAATAAGCCAACACCCTATAGAGAAAGTAAAATGGATAATTGCCAGGAAAATCGCTTTCTATTTTGTCACTTAATAGTGTGATTCTGTCCTATGTACATACATATTTGGATATTAATTGTAACTATTTAATAAAAAGTAACTAAAATAAAAATTTTCTTTGTTGACCTAAATAGGAATTGACTTAATTCCTTTTTATATTACTTGTTTACTTTACCCCTCCAATGCAAACTGCTGTACGTATTTGCATTTAATTGCATGCGAAAGAGCAAAATGTTATGAAATTTCTTCTCTCCTTTTTTGGAAAATATTTTATGTGTGTTTAGATGATTCGTTGCTTCAAAACAGGTTTTGAAGAATATTTTGAAAAATTCGAATAAATACATAATTTATCCTGATCTTTTCTACGCACTCTATGGTTTTTATATGAATGTAACAGTCTGCATTTGAATGAAAAAGTAGTAATTCCGTAAGTATATATAGTAATAAATAAATTAAAAAGAAGACTAATAAATCCTAAAACATCTTAAGAACAAACCGAAAGAACCAAAAAAATGGAACCATTACAAACAAAAAAATATAGCTAGAGTGGAAAAAACTATTATGGCTTCCCGAGTTGTCACTGGCTTAGGACAGTGAAACAGGGTTAAGCAGTGTTTTCGAGATCTCAACCTTCCCCTTCAGCGGAAACTTTCGACATAATAGCATAGGAGATAAACCAAGGCAAAGGCCCCAAAACCCACGTGTGTGAATGTAACATCAATATAATAGAATTGGAAAATTAAATTACTATAATATATATACATAGATTATACAGCAGATTGCTCGATATTGTCCACTTTGAGTTATTCGTTTCACCATTGGAATGTGCGTCTAAATAACTGTGTATACTTTCATGACGTCCCTCATTTCGAATGATTTGGGAACAGGAGCTGCATTATTCATTTCAGTTTCGTCGTCGGAATCTGCATCAACGATATTTTTTAACTTTGTACAAACTCCAAAATGTCTTTGGCTGCCATAATTGTGGCTGTACACACACTATCATCATCTACTGCAATAAATTTTTCCGATTATTCAATAGGGCAGTCCAATCCGAAAGGTGTTTTCCATAATTTGTTCATTTATATACAAGAAATGTTTTCGTGTTAATCGATTTTCGTTTCATGTTAACCAATATTTCATTCTAATCGTTCTCGCGTTATAAACGTATTTCATTGTATTTTGTTATTTGGAATACAGTTGCTAAGGGTCTTTATCAGTTAACGTTATAAGAAATGTTTAGTTTTTTCGTACTCAAAGCTTTCTTGCGCCTAATGTCCCACTTTTAAATCTTGTCAAGGCAATTTTAAGGAAATTGTGAGGATTAAAATGTTAAAGAATCAATTGGAATTAAAATTTAAAGGTGAAAATTAGGTGACTGAGACATGTACACGGTCAGTTTGGAATATTAGGACAAATAATCAATATGTTCCAACGTCACCAAAGAAGTTTCACTTCTATCGCGTGGCGTTCCACGCACCATTTTTTTTATTTTTGTCACTAACACTAAATTAGAAGCATTTAAGAAACACTCCTTTGCAATTTCTGCATCAGTGAACGGTTTCATATGATTGCAAATAATATAACAAACTTCATACGATGTCTTTGTTACCGCTGTGATATTACCATTGACAAAACACTTTGTTGCTGTTGCAAAAATTATTCAAGAAAGCGTATTTATCACCTCTTGAAAGAGATCTTTGAGGTGAGTGAATTTAGGGGTTATTGGCGCAAGAGAGAGATCTTCGAGGAAAGGTATCATTGAACAATTCCTGTTTATTGGTATTTTTTAAATGCAGCATTTTTGTGAAAAATCAAGCAATTACTGATCCATGTTTGTTTTTCATTACAAAATAATTAACCTCCCAATCGTCTTGAAACGATATATTTTCTCTGAATATTTTTCGCTTGCAAGATATAAAAGATAGTTAAAAATTAGTTCCACCCATAAAATTGTCACTACTCCTCTGTTGTCTGTTATTACTAATCGCACCCGTACAACACCAACAGCAAAACGCAAAATTGATTATATCTAATTTCTTGATAAAGAATTTTCCTCCAAATTTTTAATACAATGTTCTTAAATAAGTTCTCAGGGCAGTGGGCCATGACCGGGCCACTTAAAAAGGCTCGATGGGCCGCAGATTGATTGGTGTATATTGTGCGATACATGGAATATTAAAAATTGGACTCTTTCGGTTGTGTATGTCTTCCCGAGATGAAGAAGGCTAAGAAGATTTAAATTTGAGATGCTGTTAAATAATAGAACGCCATTTATTATTATAAAAGCCATATAGTTGTTTACGAAGAATAATTTTTTTTTTTGAGTATGATAATAATTTATTATATTATATATTTGGAACTGAGTTCATTCAGAATTGATCATATAGGAAATAAAACGTATATTTTGGGGATAAAAATTGCCTTTTATTTTTACCAAAACTTTTTTTTGAAATATCTTGAAGGGGAAGATATTGTTCAACAATTGGATATACCGTTCACGGTAAGCGGGAGAAAATAGGTTCTCAGGTGTGTTCCTGGTTCGATGACATTGGCATCTTCTGGATCAGTTCCAAAGAGAAACGCTATTTTCTTTTTACCTGCCGAAATTTTTTGTAAAAAGAAAATAAGGAAAGAAAAAGCGCAATGGAATTGAAGCGAAGTAAAATTGTATTAGATGTAACGTTACCTTGACAATCTCGCCGTGAAGTCGGATGCACCAAGCAACGAAGGCCAATGCCAGTTCTTTCTCTTCATCAAGACTGTTGATGATAATAAAATCAAATGTTTAATTCGGAATTTTCTTTCTCATCCAAATATCAGAGGAACATAGAGTCCTGTTTTTTCTTCTGTGTATCTTTTAGCACAGGCGTCGGCAACTTACGGCTCGCGTGCCACATTTGGCACGTGGTACAATTCTCAGTGGTACTCTATACTACTCTTCAAATTAGTAGATTTTTAAGTGGATAGAAATTGATAATTTTGAAATAAAGCTACATCTTCAGAATTATGGAATTATGAAAAAATCTGGAAAATAAGTCTTAACGATAAATCGACTGCTATTTTAAATTCATGGATCTCATTGGTGTAGAGATTAAATTGGAAGAAAATTGCGTGTACTCTGCTGCCAGCTTTTAGTTCGATACATCCCTGTGAATAAATCATGTCTTTTATGGAGAGCATTTTGAATAGACAACGAAGTTGTTTTACAACTGAATGTTCAGAATTGTGTCAAACTAAAAAGGTCGCACATTATATCCTTGATGTTGCTATGTGGGAGTATTGCAGGGATGAAGTTCGCGTTAAAATATTGTTTGTTTAACTTCTGTGAAGAGAAATCCTTATATTTTATGTTGTCTATTTCTTATTTTGATAATTATGTTGAAAAGATACATAATACATACAATATATGTACGATTTTTTTGTTTAATTTAGTTTTTGTTTTGTTGTAGAAAAAGCTGCAATTTTTTTTTGTTAATTACGAAACTAAAACTAAACTCAGTGGCGCAACAGCCCATGAGGGCCAAGGCCTACTGTGCCCATCTCAGCATACGTGACTTTTGTGCACTGAGGCGCATGAGCAGGTGTCTCGGCCAGGTGGTCAATCTGACGCGAAACCCCCATTGTTTGGTTCCCAAGCAAGCTTGGTACTCATTTTATCCATCCACTCGAGAGATTAAAGACTGAGTCGACCTTACCCATGTCGGGTTTGAACCCCGGACCTGTGGCATGGAAGCGTGATACGCTTCCACTCGACCACTGGGCTTATGTTGTTGGTTAATATATTAATATAAATAACTTTAAATAATGCAAAGTTAACATGTAATAAAATTCTAAATCTATATATACTTACCTTTTTTCCCCCCTGACTTTGCTTGCATTGTTGTGGGAATCAAATATTTCCTAGAGTGTGGCACCCTGAATCATATTGGTTCATTAATTTGGCATGCGATAGCTACAAGATTGCCGACTCCTGTTTTAGCATATAGTTTATTTATTCTTTTATGCAACATAACTCTAAGCTTAATATTCTTAACATTGAATCTGCCATCTAATTAGGTAGCCACTAAAATGGGTACTTTTTTAGTCTAGGTCTGGGGTGATCATTACTTCGATCATGATCGACCGGTAGACCGACAAGACATGTTGGGGTGATCACCTTAAGATTTTAACAGTTAATGGTTATATACGGAAATATTCAAGATTGGCTGACAGTATGCAGTCTTCTACTGTGACTATAACCACAAAAACTAACTTAAGATAAAAATGTTTTATTTTTCAATACATTTTGAATTGTTTTATAATAAATGCATCATTTGATATTATATACTTTTTGGCTATTATTATTATGTTTTTAATTTTCTTTTTGCTTTTTACGCGGTTTTAAAAGTGTTAGTTTTATTATTATTATTTTAAATCTGTAGGTAAGTACAAGTTCGTATTTATTATTTGGTTATAATAAATAGTGTTGACATTTTCCTGTGAAATACAAGAATTTTTGAAGGAGGGTCGAAAGTCTACCATTCTCGTATCATACCCCAATGCGCAATCAAAAATATGTCTACTTTCTTAATTTTGTAGATTATCAGGAACAAAAAACAGAAAAAATTTATTACTGAATAAATAATTTACTTTAATTAATAAAAAAATTTTTTATAACAAATACTTAATTAAATTTCACGTACTATAGATTATAATCAATTTGGAAAAAATAAAGAACTATGCGGAAGGGTACGGACCCGTGGAACTCCCTCACCCTTGTGTTCGTCACTGATATTGAGTGGACCACAACACCTTGAAAAAATTAGAAGTACCCTGTACCCCTTACTCTGGAAAAGTCTGCCCACCCCTGGTCTAGGTCATTGGTCGGCGGACATTTAATAGAGAAGAGCCAAGACCTTAGTGAAACAAAATAACGCATAGAGGCAGAAATCTGACAAGACGCAACCGTCTATTCAAAGATCCGCAGTCTACCACCTTGTGGCGACACAGTAATTCCAAAAGGGAAATTTGTATGAACCTCCCCTAACCGATGGGGAGTTCAATCAGTCTACAAAATATTTTGGCCGATTGCGGAGCCCTCAAATTTGTTGTGTGCCTACTCACAAAATAGAATTTTTTAAAATTATTATTTAATGTTGTGTGTGTTCGGGTCGTAATAATAAATATTTCAAAACTGAAATAAGGACTGATTTGTAAAATGTCAATACGCAACCGATATGTGACTCGCTCCCTGTTCTTCATGATTTAAGCTTTGTTGGACGCTTGGACCTCTCCCTAGGGCACCTGGATGTGTAGGGGGTAGGGAAGAAACACTTGACAGGATCCAATTAATTTATTTACCGCACTAAGAACAGACAAAATTTCAACTACTAATAAAAAAAGAATGTCTCAATGATACCCGCGAAAGTGGAACAACGACGGTAAAACGCGAATGATTAGGAGACTATTAAACTTGATCCTTACCTAAACAAAAGATCTAACCTATCATCCCATTTATTCTAATATCAAATCAACCCTAGTGAACAATCGTCGCTGTTAAGTTTCCTCTTAATAAGAATCAAATCACTACAATTCTAATATTATATCTTCAGTAGCAATCTCACCTGACTCCAGTATATCTTCTCTCCAACTCTCTCTCTCAAGCTAGAAAACCTCAACTATATATAGGAAGTTAATTTAAATATCACGATTCTCTTCTTCCGAAGGATTGGTTGTGAATAACGCGAATTGATAGGTCAAAGATTTCCCTAGAGGATTAATTAGAAAAACGCGTATAGATCCGTCACAGATTGCTCAGAAGTGTTTAAGAACCCTTGAGTTGGAAACTGTTAAATAGGTATTTGTATGCACCAATATTAAAATAGTGCTCTCTTTTCTGTAAAATGAAGGTAGAGAAATATTCAAAGCAGAGAGATGATTCTCGGGTGGGGACTTAGTTCGAGTTCTTATTCTAGCATGTACATGTTTTAAGAAGTAATGGGGTTTGTTGCACATATCTGGGTAAGTGAGTGAATATTTAAAGTCGCCCTAATCAGCTACTCGAGGGTTTTTGGCGACTGGCCTCGTACTTTTGAACCACGGTCCAGTAAAGAAGACGATACCGGAACTGACAAACCATCTCCTAACTTCTACACCAATGGAAGGACGTTTCCGCCTCGACATATTTAACGTGCATCGACGTCCTCTGTACGATGGGTCTTCAGAGGTTCCTGTTTCGAACTCATAACACGCCAGCCACCTCGACCGCTAGGCTACCGCGGCCATTGCACGTTACTGGAACTGGATCTTAAAGATTTTCAGGTGTTGTAAAAGTTAGGGATGTGAAGTAACGGTTCAGAGCCATCTTCGTTATTTTTACTGTGGCCTCATTCCAATCACTTTCGGAGGTCGTGGTAGCCTATTAATCATGGTCACCAACTCGTGGCTGGAGTGTCATAAGTTCGAGCCTACTGCCACTGAAGACCCCTCGTGTGTAGGGGCTGATGTACGTTGAGTCTGTCGAGACTCAGTCCTTTCGTTGATGTGATGTGGAAGCTCGGAAAGGGAAAGGGCCAGCTCCGCTGTCAACTTCATGACATGACCATATTTTAAAATTACGAGGTCCGTCGTTAAATACCTACGTGTTACTTTAGAGTGGCATCATTAAACACCTACTCACTCTCTAAATAACAATTCAAAATCAGATATTTACTTAACAATACTAAAAAAATTCAAGTAAATTTTCTTTTATGGAAATAAAGGATAATTTGAATATTTGCACAATAAATTTCTTGTTGGGAATTGTTTGATTTTTTGTTTAGCTAGCAACATTATATTTCTTTAATGTGAACCTTTTGAAAAGAAGGAAAGATATAAATCAATCATTATGTTGTAACTTAAAAGGCAAGGTATTTAACACACACACAAGCGTTTAAAGAATCATTTTAATTAACACAAATCTACCCTTAGGAAATTAAGTTTTCAAAATGTTTAATTAAAATCTCATCTGTAACTTAGATACTCTCGTGGCTCTTCAATAATAATCAGGAGACAACTCAAATCGAATATTTAACGAATCAAGATAATTAAATGGTTTACATCTGATTCCCATGGTTCTTCTATTCATTTCCGTCACTTAATAGCATTGATTGTTTTTAAAATTGATTTCTTGCTGAGAAAAATGCTCGTGGCGCGGCTTGACTATTTAATATTTAATCCATTATTTAAGTGCAATTACACATTAATTAGATTTTCAACGCTGTAACCTGAGTAATTAATAAGTTATGGTAATGAATAATTTATTACAACAAATGACTTATGCATGAAAACGTTTCTTAAGGAACTTGTGCAATCCGTGTTAGTTTCTGCAACTCACTTAATTCACTTGAATATGCGAACATTTTTGCAATCTGTGTGTGAAGTTGTTTTATTTTAATAAATAAATTAAAATATGAATTATATTAAAAAATAAATTTGCAAATTGAGTTCATAAGTTCGCTGTATATGAAAATGTATCCTAAATTTTTTTTCAAAAATTTAAATCATGTTTATGTGTTAGTTGCACACATAAAACAATTTTTTTTAAAACAATTTTGAGCATTCGTATTTGGCTACAATATTTTAAAAAGGATAAAGCGATAGATTTTCTGGCACTTTTGTGTCAAATATTCTACTCTAATCGGATTTGCGGCTGGCGTTTCATGGGTTCGAGTCTAGTGCCGCTGAAGACCCGCCATGTAGAGGGGATTATAGCATGTTAAATTTGTCGAGGCTCCAACGTCGTCCCGTTGGTCTGGTGGGGAAGTTAGGAGACAGTGTTTCAGCTCAAGAATCGTACTGTTCTCAAAATTACGAGGTCTGGCGCTAATAATCCTCGTGGTACTTTATAACGACCTAAATTATAACTCTCAACTGAACTTCGACTCTAATGCTTGAGTCCCCACTCACACACACACACACACACGTTTACATTTTCTACTTATTACATTTTTTGTTTGGCTTATTGTATTTGTTTCGTTTTGAGGACTCGTTATTATTTTTGTAATGTACGTCTTATAAATGCGAAAAAGTTCTTCAGATTATTTTTAAGTACGTCACTAAGAAAATCTCATTCCGCGGTACCCTTGTGGTCTTGGGCATCGACTCATGGCCGACGTGTCATGAATTTAAGCCCTAGTGCCACTGAATCTCCCGAGTGATGTACGTTAAATTTGTCGTAATTCAAAGACGAGAACAACACCAGCTCGGATGTTGTCCTCGTCAATTGACCGAAATTCTAAATTACGACATCTGTTATACCCCTCATGGTGCTTTAGAGCGAGACGTTAATCAAAACATAAATCAAATTATTAGTAGAGATAAAAATTCAGTGCAGAGGTAATGCATGTGTGTTTTTTTACGTAATGAATTAACCAAGGTATTAATGAAATATTTTTTTACGTAACGAATTAAACAAAATATTAATGAAGTAGTCTTTTTTACTTAATGTATTAAACAAAGTTTTAATGAAATAGTCTTTTTGCGTAACGAATTAAAGTATTAATGAAAAGTCTTTTTACGTAATGTGAATTAAACAAAATGTTAATGAAATAGTCTTTTTTTACGAAATGAATTGAGCAAAGTATTAAAGAAATAGTCAAATACAACGCAGTACGTGCAATTACTTCAAACCAGCTCAAGTGTCGACCTCTTCACTTGACCAGGATTCAGAGTTATACGAAGTCTGTCGCCAATAAGTCTCGTGTTGCATGACAGTGTGACGTTAAAACACACATACTCACTTGCCGTATCAGTATCGCTTGTGATGCAAAAACCTTCTCTAAAGCTTATATCACTTATTAAGTGCCGGGTCTAACTACTAAAACAACAACTTTTATGCAAAATTGAACTTTATTTATCAAGATACTCCCCATCAAGAGTGATATATTCAGCCCAGAGCTCTTCTAATTTTTTAATACCTTTTTCGTAAAACGATTTGTTTTTGTCCCAAAATAGGCTTCAACTTAGTCAATCACTTCTTCATTTGAGCCAAACGTCTTTCCTCGGAGCATTATCTTTAGGTCTGCAAACAGCAAGTGGTCACTGGGGGCTAGATCTGGACTGTATGGTGGGTGGGAAAGTAATTCGAAGTGCAATTCATTCAATTTGACTATCATTTTCATGGATTTGTGGCACGGTTTCTAAAAGAAAAGTTGCTTCACTAAAACCACTGGAATTTTTCAACTAAACAAGTAATTATCACGAAAGTTTAACCCGTGGCGTTTGAAAGTTAGTTCTACTAGGTTAGATTTAGAAAAGTTAGAAAGAAGTGCCATCTATATGTAAAGCGCAGGACTTATTGAGTGATGTGTTATATTTCAATAATCTCAATCGAGGTTTTAGAAAATCGCATTAAATTCATATTTTTTTTTATAAAAAAATAGAGTATTAATTTTAAAGGGAATTAAATTATGATACTGCATTAAAAAAACATAGAACGAAATATGATAGGATATACAGGTATACTTGTATAATATTGATTGCTCAAAATATATCTGTATATTTACAATAAAATGTTTTTAATATTGTTCCATCAATGAAAGTGTTGGAAGTCTAGTGCATTGTTACGCCGAAAAGAATTCTCCACACAATACATCGTGAAGGTACCGCTAACCAGAAGGTCGTTAGGCATTGTTCTCAGACTATTCCTTGGGTGGGCTGGAAGGCCTGATAAAATGGATATCGATCTGTGGGGAGTGTTGCTCCTTAATAAAGTCATTGAGCTCGGGTAAACGGGAAAGAAAACTTTCCCCCAACATCTGATGTAATATTCCCCACACAATGGAACATCCATGGTTTCTTCCTCATCCCTTCCTGAGTATTCTTCTTATCCTTTTCTTATGTTCCGCTTCCTATGAAACTAGGACTTCGGCATCAGTGTGATTGGAAGGAGCTTATATGTGAATCTGGAAATGGCCGATCTTTGAAATTAAGGTATCTTTGGGAGGAAGAATAAAAAGAACAGTTATTTCTACACCCCTTTCCTGATGACTTCTTAACCCATTCCCAGATTCGCCCGTACGCCGTACGAGCACTGTGTTTGGGCCGCTACTATTTTACCCATGCAGCGTACGGGTGTTCTTGTTTCTCTATAATTTATACTGTTTCGCCCATAACTTTTCAATTTTTAATATTAAATTAGCTGTATAGATGGCGATAGTTGTCTAGTAAAAGAATTGAAGTAATTGTATTAAAAAACTGTAAAATAATTGTAGTTTTTTTTAATACGCTTTTATATATTTCACTTGTATGTAATGGAATCTTTGGACTCGATTTTTACCCTCTTTAAAAGGTCAGATGAATTCGAAATTTTGCACACTTGTCAAGGACCGATGACAATAAGATAATTTTATAATTTTGTTCCATTGTCCTGATTAGGATCTTCAAAAATAAGGATTTCAAGAATTGGCGACTAATTCATTATATCGTTTCCAGATTTGGTGACTAATTGCATATACCATTTCCAAATTTGGCGACTAATTCCAGATATGGCGACTAAAAAGACCCTACCATTTAAAAAGGTGCAACCCTAAAAATGAAAACGCTCGTTATTAATACAAGAAAAACAAACAAATAAAAGTGTTATTTATGTGAGAAAAGAGAGGGTGAGTGAGTTAGCCATAATATAAGTCTAGTCTTTCTTGCTAGTTCTATTCCGAAATGCTGAGTTAGTGTAAAAATGTAATACAAAGCACATCACGCTTTTACCACGATGACATTAATTTTCTCGTTAATCATTTTATTCTTGTATTAATATTTTTTTTTTTTTTTTTACTTTTAGTTCAATTTACTATAAAAGCGTGCTTTTTTTTTTTTTTTTTTTTTTTTTTTTTAAACTATAATTTATTATATTTACAGCTTTGTGTGTAACTTCCCTTTAAGCATTCGTGTAAGGGAAAAAAAGACAACTTACGGGGAAAACACTATTATTTTCATTAGAATTAAAAAGTCGTCATAAATACTGAAAAATATTTAAAATTTTAATTTTAATAACTTTTTCTTATTTAAAATTGTGAAATTAATAAAAAAAAATGACACATTTTTTGGATTGAATTCCGGACAAAAAATTAAACTGTTCAGGAGTTCAGGTTGTCTTCGCGTTAAGTTAAAGAATAGGATCCGAATTCGGAATATTTTTCTAGGTAGTAAAATACTCCAACGCTAATATTAAATTTTTGCTTCGCTGTGTTATAAAGAGCAACATACTACTCATTTTTTGGGTCTGAAATGTGTTTCTGATTTTTCTCGTATAACGTAATGCTAAATGAGCAATCCCTTTACATGTTAAAACTAAAAACTAATTATCCACGGAATATTTTAAAATTTTAAAAACACTATACAATCGAACCTCTGTATAACGAAGTCGCTAAATCCCGGAAAAAAGTTCGTTACATGGAAAATTCGTTATATTAATTTTTTAATATACTTTATAAACGACATAAAACATTTTAAATTCATTAACACTATATATTAAAAAAAGTAATTATTCACACCTTTTTTAAAATTAATATATGTTTATTTTATATATCTAACCCATCAAAAAGGAAAGAAAGAAAGAAAAACTCCAAGGAAAACAAGAAAAACAATGTCGAATGTGTCACTGTATTTTCAATATTAAGAAAATCATTTTATATTAAAATTAATGAATTTTAAGGACATTTTCTAATTTAAAGCATACAAGTAATATTAAACATACATTATTTTATAACTGGAGCACGGGGTCACGGGACAACTTAACTGAAGGGACATCGAAAATGTTTCTAGTGAACTGGATAATGGGTTTAAATGTTGCACTTCTTAGATTAAACGTCCAGAACTTTATTGCGCTCTGCGAGTTAGGATGTAATAAAGCCAGTTCAAGATTTATGACCACCATAAAATGTGTTAAAGAGAGAATAACTTGAAATTTCTTCCGAAGTACTTTAAAAAAGGGAGAGCAAAAATTGATTCACAAAAGAAAAAGTTCGTTATATAGAAAATTCACTTCGCTATAGAGAGGTTATTTTACGAAGATAATCGTGAAATGTGTTCAAGGTTCCAGGAAAAAGTTTGCTGTATAAAAATTCGCAATATAAAGGTTCGTTATATAGAAAAATTCGCAATATAAAGGTTCGTTATATAGAAAAATTCGCAATATAAAGGTTCGTTATATAGAGGTTCGACTCTATTTTTATCAGATGTATGAATTACAATGTTGCACATTTCATGACAATTGAAACAGTTTTCTCTCTGGAAGTGTGTTCCGTCTGTAGTTCAGAATGTAGTACCTTTGGCGAAGACAGCCTGAAACATGATTTATTTGCATACTTTGTCGCGGTACTTCCTCTTCATGTTGGTTTAAGTGGAGGTCTCTTTGATTGTTGGGGGCTCCGGTGGGGGGGGGAGAATCTGAACACAGCATGGGCATAGAGGCCATTAAATATTACTCGAAATGATTACAAACACACAGGTATTAACAATAATTTACTTTTATTAATTTAAACATTTCAAATGCGTACGCGACATGCTGACACGACAAGCTAATGGAAGATGAAGAGAGGTGGGACCTACTGAACACCCCCAGGGTATTCTCCCTCACAATTTGGGGGAAACGAGCCAAATCGTATTGTTACCTGAATGGTGCTCAAAACTATGGCTAATGACATTCGTGCAATCTAGCGCTTTTCCATGAAGAATTTCGTGGGCCTCGATCTGGCATTAGCAAACACATAAAAGTTTACTTATCTATATTGAGATTCAACCTCTGAAACTTGTCAAAGAGAAATCCACCTAGATCTGCTAACTCTCAAGGTAGCTGCGTGACTATAATTGAAGCAGTGATTGACGTGGCAATATTGTCCGGTCTTTTCCTATGCTCTATGTCCCTTATTTATATGCTGTTTGGTTGTGGTGTTCATGTTCGGAGTGAAGTTGTTCTAGCTCAAAGTACCAATTTGGTTGGACTGAAAAAAGCACCCGAGCTAGAACGGATAGACTTCGCGAATAGCCCATTGTTACAACTCCACAACGAGTTTGTTTAAGTTATCACATACTCAGAACGTTGTTTTGAAAAAGTGTATGAATGAAGAATTTTTTTGATATTTAGTGTCGCCTGAAAAAATAAACATATAAAATTGTTTTAAGAATACTTTTACAAGAAAAAAAATCATTTAAATTAAATAATTTAACCAAAACCCCCTAAACCAAAAATTAACCCTAAAAAACTAACCATTTAATTTTCTAAGGAAAAAACTTAAAATTTGTGAAGTGATTTTAAAATGCTACTCCTCCCCTACAAAAATTTACGTACACGCAGGAAATTTGATTTACAAGTACATCAAGCTACGTATAACAAAAGTTAGTATGGGTTTTACGATAACATGATTGGTATTCGTGCAATACTTCTTTTTATGAATCCTTATTGAAAATTCCTTAAAAAATGTATAACTTCTGAGTTAAATTATTTTTTTAAAAAAATAAGAATTGCTTTTATTCAAAAATGCATACCAAATTTCGTTACATGTATTATTAGCAATAGGTAAAAAAAATTTCAAAGCATTTTACGCACAATAGAAAAAAAAGCCTTAGCATTTTAAATGAAGACAAACTAGTTACTTTATATTTCTGAGATAATTCAGCTTAAAGTTTTGATTTCTCATAGGAATGTGAATAAAAACGAACGGAAAAGCTATCATAATTCTGCGTTTTTTAAGTTTAGAGCTTTCAAATTTTGTGAAATTATAGAAAAATATATAAAACACAAATTATGTTTAAAAAAAATTAGATTTGATTTTTTGACGATTTTCGTCAATTGAATCGTACTGTGGTGCCTTAAGATCACAAAAAGATCTAACCTCTATTGGAAATTTTTAAGATATATATCCTATAAGCAAAGAGTCTTATGTTTGGCATTTTACTCTTAGGAGTTAACTTTCTCCTCCAGGAGGTCTCTCTCCTGATAAAACAAAAGTTTTAAAAATAATTTTGTTGATTGTACTGTCTCGGCTAAAAATCACGAATTAATGTCTAAAAGAATCGCGAATGCCTTTAGGGCATAATAACGATAATTGTTACGAGTGAAATCTTGCTAGGCTTGAAATCCTTACTATGTATGGTGGTAGTAAGTACAGTTGAACCTGTTTTTGTGCGGTAGACACACAGGGACCGAATAAAATTAAACCAACAAAAATAAATATTCAAAAATTTCATAAATCCTTACATATAACATACTAATTCGTGGAAATACTACAAAAAAAATATTTTTTTTTTGCGGTGGATAGAGACTGCATAAAAGTCACATTTATAAAATATGCCAATTATTTACGAAATTTATGTAAGAACACTTCCATAACAAAATAAATAATTAAATATTACACATGGAAACATTTTAAAAACATATCGTTTCTCATTGCATACACGGATACGTTTTCAAAATGCACATACATAATTCATCGCTACTTATCGTAATCCAAAGCCCTGTAATGAATAAGTTCAAAATTGCTTTCGTCACTTGAAGTTACAATTTCAATTCATTTATTTTTTGCAACATAAAGTAAGAGCCAGTTGGTCAGTTGCTTCTAAATGTCACGATAACCAGATATGCATGATTGAAGCCCTTTTGGAAATTTATACTCCTTTCTTAATTGGTATCTATTTTAAGAAAATGCTTTCCCAATTTGTTGGAAAGCTTGATCCTTGCATATTTGTATCCGCTCTCAAAGATTCCGGTTCTTCTTGTCCGTCTTCATAATCTATCAAATTATTGATAATATCATTGTCATTGAAAGTTTCGTCTTCAATCAAGCGCGGGCTGCTGGAGCTTTGAGAGAAAGCAAATGAATGCACATTGTCGGGAGACTGTTTATAACAAATGAACAGAGCGTCTTGAAGTGTCTACATTTCAGTGGCGTAACGTACTCCCCCACATCACTGGGAGGGAGGCTGGACTCTAAGGGCCCAAGGCCTGACTAACGCTAAATACGTATTTACCCAATTTATAAAATATTAAAGGCAGAACCTGACTTTCAGGAGGAGGGAGTTCCTAACATTTTTCGTTACGCCACTGGTAAATAGATAGAAAACATTACAGTGGCGCCAAAACCATTGAAATTCATACACCGCATAAAAAACAGATCGCACACATAAAAAATCGCACAAAAAAAATCTGCACAAAAACGGGTTCTACTGTATATTAAAGGGCGTAAAATGCCAGCTCACGGTTATCCACCGCTACCTGACTGGTATTTCCCCTTAAACATAACTACGTGATTTGTCGATTATCCATTGTGAAGCTCTCGTGCGGCGTTTAATTTTATAATATGTTCGGCTTAAGGGAACTAAATATTCGCGTTTTGACGTGTAATTTTTATTGGTTGCAATTTAGGCGCTGTCTTCAATTATTCAAACTCGTTTAAGTTTTATGCAAAATTGGGTATGAAGAAACCCTCATACTGTTCGTGATGTTATGGACAACTAGAATATTTACGGAACATTAATTTTTAAAATTCGGGCCTTTATTGAAATAAATGAATCTGGACATTTTTGCTTTGGTAATGGAATAAATAAGTTTTGAGTTTTTTCTGCGAAAAACTATTATCTCTTCTAAAATGAAGTAAACTATTGAAGGAAAAAGTGTTAAAAAACCAAAAATAAGAGAAGTTTGGTTATAAATTTACTACAGAAAAATATACCGTAAAATCCTGTGCACCGCTGTATTACGCGCTCCTATATTTTTAAGCTGATTTTTTTAGTTTTTGGTATGTTCGCCGTATAATGCGCACTCCCTTTTTTACGTAGAAATTTAAAATGTACGTACGCAATTCTCTTATGCTTTAAAGTAATTTATTCGAGATTTTATTCCAAGTTTTAGAAAAAAGAAATAGTATTCTTCGAGAAATACAGCCTTTTAAGTTCTTTAAATATGTGTCATTCCTTTGAGTAGTATTTCGATATATATAGATGTCTAATTTTTTAATGATCTTTTTATTTATTTTCAAAGCTATTGTTTGTATATCAGGTGTATAACGCGCACCCGTGAATTTCGATCTTATTTTTGGTGTTCAAAGTGCGCGTTATACGCCGGATTTTACGGTACATAGAAATCTAATTTTTTTTTATGTTAATCTCTTTTTTTAAAAAAAAATTTTTTTATGTTAATCTCTTTTTAAAAAAAATTTTTAGATCGGTTATTATATACTCGCGGCGTATAACTCACACGCGTAAATTTTGATTATAGTTTTTGTGTTAAAAGTGCGCGTTTACGCCGGATTTTACGGTACATAGAAATCTAATTTTTTTATGTTAATCTCTTTTTTAAAAAAAAATTTTTAGATCGGTTATTATATACTCGCGGCGTATAACTCACACGCGTAAATTTTGATTATAGTTTTTGTGTTAAAAGTGCGCGTTTACGCCGGATTTTACGGTACATAGAAATCTAATTTTTTATGTTAATCTCTTTTTTTTAAAAAAAAATTTTAGATCGGTTATTATATACTCGCGGCGTATAACTCACACGCGTAAATTTTGATTATAGTTTTTGTGTTAAAAGTGCGCGTTTACGCCGGATTTTACGGTACATAGAAATCTAATTTTTTTTATGTTAATCTCTTTTTTTAAAAAAAAATTTTAGATCGGTTATTATATACTCGCGGCGTATAACTCACACGCGTAAATTTTGATTATAGTTTTTGTGTTAAAAGTGCGCGTTTACGCCGGATTTTATAGTTTTTTTTTATGTTAATCTCTTTGTTTTTAAATTTTTAGTGCTCGCGTTTACGCCGTAAATTTTGATTTATTTTTTGTGTTAAAAGTGCGCGTACATTTTAGAAATCTAATTTTTTTATGTTAATCTCTTTTTTTTTTTAAAAATTTTTAGATCGGTTATTATATACTCGCGGCGTATAACTCACACGCGTAAATTTTGATTATAGTTTTTGTGTTAAAAGTGCGCGTTTACGCCGGATTTTACGGTACATAGAAATCTAATTTTTTTATGTTAATCTCTTTTTTTTTAAATTTTTAGATTTTTAGATCGCGGCGTATAACTCATAAATTTTGATTATATTTTTGTGTTAAAAGTGCGCGTTTACGCGGCGGTATAAAATTTTTAGATCTCTCGCGGCGTATTTAAAATTATAGTTTTTGTTAAAAGTGCGCGTTTACGCCGGATTTTACGGTACATAGAAATCTAATTTTTTTATGTTAATCTCTTTTTTTAAAAAAAATTTTTAGATCGGTTATTATATACTCGCGGCGTATAACTCACGCGTAAATTTTGATTATAGTTTTTGTGTTAAAAGTGCGCGTTTACGCCGGATTTTACGGTACATAGAAATCTAATTTTTTTTTATGTTAATCTCTTTTTTTTTAAAAAAATTTTTAGATCGGTTATTATATACTCGCGGCGTATAACTCACACGCGTAAATTTTGATTATATTTTTGTGTTAAAAGTGCGCGTTTACGCCGGATTTTACGGTACATAGAAATTTAATTTTTTTTTTTTATGTTAATCTCTTTTTTTTTTAAATTTTTAGATCGGTTATTATATACTCGCGGCGTATAACTCACACGCGTAAATTTTGATTATAGTTTTTGTGTTAAAAGTGCGCGTTTACGCCGGATTTTACGGTACATAGAAATCTAATTTTTTTATGTTAATCTCTTTTTTAAAAAAATTTTTAGATCGGTTATTATATACTCGCGGCGTATAACTCACACGCGTAAATTTTGATTATAGTGCGCGTTTTTTACGGTACATAGAAATCTAATTTTTTTATGTTAATCTCTTTGTTTTTTAAATTTTTAGAATAACTCACACCCGTAAATTTTGATTATATTTTTTGTGTTAAAAGTGCGCGTTTACGCCGGATTTTACGGTACATAGAAATCTAATTTTTTTTTTATGTTAATCTCTTTTTTTTAAATTTTTAGATCGGTTATTATATACTCGCGGCGTATAACTCACACGCGTAAATTTTGATTATAGTTTTTGTGTTAAAAGTGCGCGTTTACGCCGGATTTTACGGTACATAGAAATCTAATGTTAATCTCTTTTTTTTTAAATTTTTAGATCGGTTATTATATACTCGCGGCGTATTTTTAAATTTTGAAAAAAAAAGTTTTTTTTAGATCTAATTTTTTTTATGTTAATATCTTTTTGTTTTTTAAATTTTTTATATACTCGCGGCGTATAACTCACACCGTAAATTTTGATTATAGTTTTTGTGTTAAAAGTGCGCGTTTACGCCGGATTTTACGGTACATAGAAATCTAATTTTTTTTTATGTTAATCTCTTTGTTTTTTAAATTTTTAGATCGGTTATTATATACTCGCGGCGTATAACTCACACCCGTAAATTTTGATTATATTTTTTGTGTTAAAAGTGCGCGTTTACGCCGGATTTTACGTTAAGTGAATGAGTGATTGAATTGCTTTTCTCTTATTTATAAATATGCATTAATTTTATCATTTTTAATCACAATTAAAAATTTAACAAGTTATAATGCAGTTCTGGATGTTTTTCTTTAAAAAAAGAGGAGTTTATATATAATTATTTCAGAGTACTGAGATTTCTGATAGATATTTAATTATTTTTTATTTATAATTTTTAAAGTTTTAAGTACTTTGCATTATCTGTGTTTTAATAAATTATTCTTTTCTCTTTTAGGTAAGTGAATTATTGTATTTTTCGAAATATTGCCTGTTTACTGAAATAATCATAGAACCGTAAGTAATTTCAAACTAGTCTCTAAGAATGTTGAGAGGATTTCTACAAAACCTATTCATAGCAGATCTGTACTCAACAAAACTAATATGATTGCCAAATTTCTAGTCTGTGGGTGTAATAGTTCAAAAATGGAACTTTTATTTCATGTGTTTTCGACCCTTGTAAGTCGATTTTCTGAAAACTATTTCTAAGCGGATCTGTACTCAATTAAGGAAAAACATGCTTGCCAAATTTAAAGTCTACTTGTCTAATAGTTTTGGAAATCTCGTGATGAGTACCGTGAAATCCCATACACACATATAGTGCTCATCTATATTTTCAAACAGTAATTTTTAATTTTTTGGTATATTCGGCGTTTAAAACGCACCCCCTTTTTAACGAAGAAACCTGAATTGTACGCATGCAATGCTCTTATAATTTGAAATCATTTATTCGATTTTTTATTTCGGAATTTTGAAAAAATAGTATGTTTCTAGAACTATAACCCTTTTGAGTTCATTAGGTTTGTTATTTCTTTTAAATAAACTGTTTCCAATAAAAATTAATTCATTAAAACTAATTATTCAAAGAATTACAAATACAGCAACGTTGGCATCATTTTTGGCGACTCGTGTCAAACCTTGAAAAGGTATTTTTCTCACGTTTTAAAGCATTCAGTTGAACTGAAATTTTATATACACGATTTTTTTGGATGATAATACGATACTTTATTGATACTTAATAAAAATTAATGACCACTTAATGTTGCGATTCTGTCCTATCTATATACATATTTATGTTAATTGTAACTATTTAATAAAAAGTAGCCAAAATAAAATTTTTCTTTGTTGATCTAAGTAAGAATTGACTTAATTTTTTTTTATAATACTTGTGTGTGTGTTTTGTTTTTGAAGCGATCATTTTTATACCCAGCGTATAACGCGCACCCGTAAATTTTTAGCGTTTTTTTTTTTTTTTTTTTTTTTCGTTTTAAAAGTACGCGTTATACGCCTGATTTTACGGTATTTTAAGTTGGCGTGATTTTATAAAAGCGTACACATAATTTTTTTTTGAGAATATTGTTACAATAAAAAATTATTAAAATGCAAAAATTTGGTAAAAATGAAAGAAAAATAAGATTTTTTCAAAACATTGTTTTTTTATGAAAAATGTTTCTATAATAATAGTAATAATAATACTTTGCCTGTATTTTTAATATATATATAACTTAGAAGTGGATTTTTATTCATATTTTAATCTATCAAATTTGAAATAAAAACGCCGGTTATTATTTCAATTGAACGTAACTCTGAAAATAATGTGATTTTTTCCAATATCGTAATTCAAGCTCTATTTAGATGTATCGTAGTTCAAGCTCTGTTTAGATGTCAACTAAATATATAGTTAAAATATTAAAAGCATTTTTCATGAAGGATAATGTTTTGAAAATATGTCATCTTTTTCTAATTTTTTTAAAAATATTTCTTAATTTTTTTGCCCCCCAAGATGCATTTAAAAGTTTTTTTTTCTTTTAATAGTGTACTTAAAATAAATTTTATGTGACATTCTAATACCACTGATACTAAATATTAAACAAGTGATATAAAAAAATTAAGTCAATTCCTACTAAAAAATTTTGTTTTATAGTTACTTTTTATCAAATAATTACAATTACTATAAACATGTATATACATACGACAGAACCACAATATTAAGTGGTAATTAATTTCTATTAATTAGCTTTGAAGTATCGCATTGTCTTTCAAATAATGGTGGATATAAAATTTCAGTTCAACTGAATGCTTTAAAACACGAGAAAAAAATCTTTTAAAGTTTTGACCCAAGTCGCTAATTAGTTTCAGTAAATTAAATTTAATTAATTATAATTAAATGGTCGTACTGTCACTTAAAACAATCGTGTATAAAACCTTTTAAAGTTTTGACACAAATTGCTAAAACGGTCGCTAAGTCGCCAAAAATGATGCCAACGTGGCTGTATTTTTAATTCTTTGAATAATTTGTTTTAATCAATTTTTATTAATTAAAATTAAATTACCGTATTGTCATCCAATCTAACCGTGTATATAAAATTTCAGCTCAATTGAGCGCTTTAAAATGTATTTTATTAATGATTGAAAATTTGCACAATATATAGAAAGTGTGAGCTAATAGTAGGAATTGAAAAAATTATTCATTTATGCGCTTTTCAAAATCACAGTTCTGAACGTAGTCACTCACCTTAAAATTTGTTATGTACCATGGATATAATACCGTGTTGAAATGCCAGTAGTAATGTCCCAGAAAGAAACTGAACTTTTCAAAAATGTAAAATTTTACAACCTTCCTTTTCCTTGCCACCTGATCAAATCTCAAATTGATAAAAGGTCAACGTCCTATTTAATCTTGAACAATAAGAGAAAAACCTTTTCATATTTTTAAGTTTTCTCTCAATGAAAATCTCACCTTTAAGTATTGAAATGTATCATTTTGTGAAAAGAATTTACAAAATTTTAAAAAGAATGGTAAAAATAAAAAAACTTATCTATTTCTGCAATCAAAAATGCATCAGACTGGCATGCCATGCAAAGCCGCTACCCAAAACTTGTGTAAGCTCTTTTCAAAATTACATTTTCTAATGGCCGGCAAAAAGGCTTTTTACTCTCCAACCAGGAGTGGTCCTTCCATTCACCCATCCCATCTCCAGGAGTTTGGAACGGTGCCAACAGTAGCTCATAATCTCCCGATAACATTCCCATTGATGCCAGCATTTTAATCCATAATTCGACGTCTAAATCCTGTGAAAATGTACTAATCCATTTGGAAGCGAGCTCTAATGTCTCTTGTTATGAATAACTTAAAACGATGCAGTGACATTTTCTCTCATCCATTACTAATGAGCGAGGATTCGGAAAAGCGTGAATATAACTGAAACCTTGACGGTTTGGGGCTGATCAAAATTTCATATTTTCCCTCCTTTCTGCGTGTTATTTTAATCATCATGTAGGACGTTGAATGTTTCTAGGGAGACTTTTCTTTTTCGTTGAGGTTTTTGGAGAGTTGGACGATTTTTATGAAAATGGAAAGGGAAATTGGAATTTGATTTAATTAATGTGCCAATATATTGATAAAATGATTTTTGGTTTCACTCGATGTTTGAATTATTGATTGATTATGTCGTTAGTTTAAGTGTTAATCTTCTTTTTGAGAGAGAGAATTACGTCATTGAGAATATGAATTTGATATTTTAAGGAATTCAGATAAATCTGTCATTTTGCAGAATGTTTGACAGTGTGTTTAAAATGTTAATATTTAATTCAGGAGATTCTAATCTTACTTTCTTTTGCGTTTGTGGTCGGACTTTTCGATTCGTTAATTAATTAATTTGAAAAACGTGATTTAAACAAATTTAATAAATGTAAGAAAAACAAAATTTTATCTTAAAACTGTCTTCGGCTAATGTTAGAGAATAGGACCCAAATTCGGAATATTTTTTGAGATATAAGAGTACTCAAACATTAATATTATATTCTGGCTTCGCTGTCCTCTAGAGAATCACTTATTTTGTCATACTACTTATTTTTATTTGAGTTGACACATTTTTTTTTCTTTTATAAAATGTGTTTCGCATTTTGTCTGCTATACCGTAAGGCTAAATGAGCTATCCTTTCACATGTTAAAAGGAAAAACTAATTATTTATTAAATATTTTGAAATTTTAAGAACACTGTAAATGCATGCGTGCATGATTACAATGACGCAAATTTTTATAAAAATTGAGGCATTTTTTCTGTTTGAAAATGTGTGTTCTGCGTTAAGTTCACGCTCGAGTGTATATGGTGAAAAAAGCTTTACATAAGAGCATATGCTTTGCGGTTTTACCATACAAAATTATTATCGATTTTATAATCAACTAATTTTTTTTATAGTTCTTAATCAAAAGCTTCTGTTTAAAAGAGCATTTCAGATTCAAGAATATATGAAAAAAACTTAATTTTTGAAACATAAAGACCAAGTGTTATTTAATATAATGCTATATTTTCTTCTCATAAAAAAATATCATTGTACAAGTATCCGATTTTTTTTTGTTATTAATTAATTTTACCAATATTAAGTATTTATTCGCATTATTTAGTTTCACATAACAATTTTGTGAATTTCAGAGTCCTTTCTTGTACCTAATGTCCTTTTTAAATTTTCGTTAGTATTTTGAATAATGATTTTTAATTTTTTTTATTTGTTTATTTATTTAAAAATACTAAGTAGCAGATGTGGGTGGGTGTGGACTTTTAAGGGGGAAAGAACTGTCATAATCTTAATGGATCTCTTCTCTCTCTATATATACAAGATATTCAATGAAAAAATATTTCTAGTACTACTCCTGTAAATGTAGTATTTAACTTAATACACCTCGTTTATAGTTATGTTAGTTCAAATAATTTTGTACTGATTGCTAAGCTACAATGTGACCAGTAATAATATAACTTTAAAACTGTATTTGGATCCAGAATTTGGCTATAACGTTTATTTAACGCAAATACATTGTGGTCTTAGTATTTTCGAGTGCACCTTTAGGTAAGTTACCTTTTTCTTAGAATGGATACTAAACTCCCAACCATTATTTTCAATAGGATTTCGATCAGTATTATAAACAGAAAGGTTAGCTAGCTGCAAAATTGGTTAAACCTCACTGTTATGTAAAGTCAGCATTTTTTATAATGCTGCAGCATCTGTATTTTCAAATTCCAGTATATTTTGTTTCCTTTATCTTTGGTGTGTTCAAATCATTTCTGTTTCTCCAGTAGATTTTAATTAAACTATATACAGTCGAACCTCTATATTGCGAATTTTTCTATGTAGCGAACTTTTTCCTGGAACCTTGAACACATTTCACGATTTTCGTAAAATAAACTCTCCATAGCGAATTACATTTTCTACATAACGAACTTTTTCTTTTGTGATTCAATTTTTTCCTCCCTCTTTTTAAAGTATTTCTGTACATTTGAAGTTATTCTCTCTTTAACACATTTTATGGTGGTCATAAATCTTGAACTGGTTTTATTAGATCCTAACTTGCCTGAGCAATAGAGTTCGGAACATTTTATCCAAGAAGTGCAACCTTTAACCTCCATTGTCCAGTTCACTAGAAACATCTTCGACATCCTCTTCCACCCTCAGTGTATTTGTCCCGTGTTCTAGTTCGAAATAATGTATGTTTAAAATTACCTGTAAGTTTTAAATTAGAAAATGTTCTTAAAATTCGTTAATTTTAATGTAAAATTATTTTCTTAATGTTTAAAATATTGTGTATAAATCGACATTCTTTTTTCTTGTTTTTCTTTCTTTTATGATGGGTAAGATATATAAAATAATCATACACTAATTTAAAAAAAGGTTTGAATAATTACTTTTTTAATAGAGCTTATGAATTTAAAATTTGTTTTATGTGGTTTATATAGTATATTAGAAGATGAACCTCTATATTACGAATTTTCCATATAACGAACTTTTTTCCGGGATTTAGCGACTTCGTTATATAGAGATCCGACTGTATTTATATAATTGCGTGAATATTATCGTAAATTCCAGCATTATTTATATATTTTGAATTGCTGAATGTAAATTAAATAATAGTGTTTCTGAACTTTCCTACTTCTGATATTAAACACATTTTCTCTGTCAGACGAACGTTAAATTCAATTCCATGCAACAGATCTCTATTCTAACAGCCACTTAACAACAGTGTTAAAAAAAATTCAACTCAGTGACCTTAACTAATTTAACCTTTGAAAGAGTTTCACTTATCAAGCATGTGAGAAAGGGAAAAAACAAAATAATCCACCGCGCTGTCACTCAGCCTTGTGATTAGGCGATGATTTCCAACCTTCGTGACGTGCGAAGTGAAATGAAATGAACGTGGAGTCACGTAGAGCGCAATTCTAAAACTAATTTAGGAGCGAAACTGCAGCCGAAAACTACACTCTTGTACCGATCGAAAACTCAATTAGAGTATTCTGTTTCTAGTGGGGGAGAGAAATTCACTAAATTCCAACTCCCCCTTTTATACGCCATTTTGCTAGTTTTCTGTCTTTTTCTTTTGCTCAGATATCCATTTTTCTTTTCTTATCTGAATTTCCAGCCGACATTTCTTTCCTTTTCAGTGGTTTTGTTTTATTATTTATTTACTTTTTTTTTTCAAAACTGGAATTTCTTGGGGCGTACATTTTGAAAGAGAGAAGATGAGGGGAGGGGGAGGGGTATTCTTTTATAGGGTAGTGAATTAATTTGAAGCACTATGCTCGCTCTTTTGTGACTTGTACTTTAGAGGTTTGTATTCTGTTGAACTGACGCGAGTTGTGGTGGTGGATTTTATTTATTTTTTTGGGGTGCTGTTTTTTCTTGAATCTTTTCTTTTTTTCCGCTTTCATTCTCTATTTCTTTAGAAAAGAGACCTCGTTGGGTTTGTTTCCGTTAGGTTACTGAAACAATCTCATTATGAGCACGCACACACACAAAAAATCTTTATGACTTGCAAGAAATGTTTTTTTTTTCTTTTTTACCACCTTTTATTGTAAATGTCGTATTTGAACTCGTTAAATTTGATGTCTTGACTTGTTAAATGTTTATGGTTTATAATCGCGCTTTATTAGTTTCTTATTCGAGAATCTTTGTGTCTATTATTGTGGATTATATTTTCTTTTGTGTGGGTTCTTTTATTTTGCATAACAAAACTTTAACATAAAAAAGGAGGTGCATTTTTTTTATGAAATCACATAGCTTATTGTTATGATGAGCATTTTTTATTGTAAAAAGGTTTAGAGTAAATATTTTTAATGCTGCCTTTGTTGTTAAAGCCATACAGTAGCGCACACAAAGGGGGTGGCCTAGGGTCCGACACCCCCCCCCAAAGCCCTTGATTTTTTTTTCTGAATGATTACAATTCTAAGTATTAAGGACGTAACATTTAATTAAGTATTTGTTATTAATGATTAGTTTTATTATAATTACTGCTAATTATTTATTCAATAATTAGCTTTTTACTGTTTTTTGTGCCCGAAAATAGGCAAAATCAAAAGGAGCATGATAGAAGAATGGTGAACTTTCGACTCTGGACACCCCCCTTGAAAAATTCCTGTGTGCGCTACTGAAGCCATACCATGAAATTCTTGACATCAAAAGAAGAAAATTACGCTCCCTTTTTTTGAATTTATAACTACAGTTGGACCCCTATTTATAAACCCCTGTTTAATAAATTTCGCGATTTAATAAATCTTTCTTTTTCTCCGATTAAAATGAAGGCAAAGCCCCCTCTTCATAGAATAAAAAAAAATCTCGAATTAACGAATTATTTCAGCAGTTGAAAAATAATTTAATTAGTTTGTATTAGAAAAAATTGATTTTTTTTTTCAAATAATATATCCTTGTTGCCCGAAACAGGAAAAAAATTTTCTGTTCCAAATTTCTTAGAAGAAAGCTTGAAAATTTCAACGGGATAGGGGGAAAAAAAGACCCTTATAAGACTTTATAGATGTAGACGAGTCATAAGTGTAACCTGTGGTGTGAGTCTTGAAAAGGACCGTAAATCCCTTTCTCATCTCACTCCACAATGCAGGGTATATTTTAAGCTTTTAATGATTTTTTAATTTTTAATACATTTCTTGACGGACTGCTTATCTGTTCAACTGATGTTGAGAAAATTGTTGATTTGTTGGAGCCATTGAATAATAGAATGCAGAAATAGATCATGGAACTCCTGTCGGAACTATGAAAACATTCCCCTCTTTTATGCAGTAAAATGTAACTGATACATTATGTTCTTCCCTGCACAGAGTTGAAAAAGAACACTTACGGGTCAAGAATCAAAAATATTTTCAAACATCTATTAGGCAGTATTTTTTAATTTGCAATTAACTGGTGCGTAACATTTCACTAGTTGTATTTTTAGCTGTTGAATAAAAAGAGAGTAATTTCTAAATATAGATATTTATGTGTAGTTGCTTATTACAGAATTTCCAAAAGGGAATTGCAAAATTTTTTTTATTTTATTTGAACCCCGATATAATCGGTCCCGATGAAATCGTTTAATCGGTGTTTGACAGTAATTCAAAATTATCTTTGGTTTTGACTGAATATATGTAATAAGAGTAAAGATAAAAAGGCCAAACAGTGAAATGATATGAATAAGATACTCCATGTCACGAAATATTTAATAATATTAATAAAATATCCCGCAGTTTTATAGGAGATGATCATAAATCGAAATGTTTGTTTGTGTTACCTTAATACGGACATTTTGTCTCAAAATATAGACTATTACATATAAGCTTAGTATTAGTATATGATTAGTTATGTGTATTGAATTTTGGTTCATTGTTGAAGTATTCATAGCTGCTTATATTATTCTAGTGGAACCATCTTTTTAAAATGTTCAAGGCTATTCGTAAATTAAAATTTAGCATGCTGTCACGTAACAGCACAAGTTTTGTTAAGGTCTCTACAATTCGGTATAAATTTTACAACGAATTGGCTTTAAAATGACAAACTTATTTGCATGAAACAATGAAATATATCGATTGAAGGCTGTAATATATTGCTACAAATATTTAGATCTATAGAATTCGTTTTGAAATAAAAATAATCAAATCTATAAATTTAGCTTACTCAATTAATTAGCTCTAAATTTTTTTTTTTTTTTTTACCATATTGGGACATATAAACGCTTGCGTGAAAGTATATGAAAAGAGGAAAAATGTTCAAAGCATAAGTAAATGATAATATTTTATATTAAGATAATAAGTAAAGGAAATATTCTAAAGTACTGCTTGTAATTAAGGAAATGAATGAGCAATTTGTGGATTGAATTTCATGATCTTTATTGTGATTTTTAAACAACTGACAAATTATTTTTCTATTTACACAAATACCTTTGGAAGGAAGAAATTTATGTTTTCATGTTCTACGTTGATTCAAGGAAACGTTTAAATGCTAATTAATACTTAATTTCTCAATTTTTTTTATATATACATAGATTTCTGGTTAAAGTGTTCGTGTGAAATCTAGTAATTCCTTGGTTGGATAATGATTATTTTTTGACAAACTTTTTAAAAAATTTTCCTTACAATATTTAATTTTTATTAACCCTTTAATTGATTTAGCAATCAATTTTTAAAGTTAAAAGTTTTCTCTAAATTAAACAACCCACTCACCCTTTAATTTAATTGTTTTAATTTAATCGCAGTGTCCTTTTACATTACATATATTAAATCCTGATGTATTTAAAAATGTACTTAAAAAAGCTCCACAAAATTGTTTTCGTGTGTATATAGTTTTTTTTTTTCATTCATTTTTGTGGTATGGTATGAAAAAAAAAGTTCATTTTAATTTAACGAAAAGAATTTCACTTATAAATATAAATTTATTAATTGCTGATTAAAAATTACAAGAAAGATCAAATTCATTTTCTACAATTATATTATTTAATCAATACGTGCACAACTAGTAAATCTTGAAACAAAAAGACGTGTTGAGACTTTACTTGGAAAAGTTAGAAAAATTAATTTTTACATATATATTTTTGTCAATGATGCCGATGTTTGAAAAAATAATTAGCAAAATGTTCTAACACGTATTTCTTACTATACCTCAATGTTTAACTTTATGTATTCTATGTCCTTAGCGAAAACGTCATAAATGACTATTTCAACTTGGTGTGAATTTTTTTATACATAAAAATTCATTAAGTTTAGAGTTTTGCAAAAAACAAAATGACAAAAAATTTGAATGAATTTTATTTTTAATATTTTAATCTTTATTGTTATTTCTAGTATTTACCACGATGTAAATACATGAAAGAATTTTGTTATTTACGTACAAAACTAATGTTCTGAATCGTTTTTAAAATATTTCCAACACATCTAGCGTCACTTATGTAATGTAATCGGTGATTAAGAATGCTTCTTTGTACAGTTTATACCCTTATTTTATTTTATGAGTATTAAATTGCTTGGAGCACCGTTTAGTCTTACTAAAACGGATGCTTGTAATTTTATTCTTATAATAGAAACAAATGACTGTGTGGTCCCACAGGCAAAAGATATACCCAGCAGTCATTATATTTTATCTTTTACACTAAATCGCTTTATAGTCATTACACCTGCATTTACTGTTAAATAAATAAAATGCTTTCCTGTACATAATTAGATTTTTAAAAACAAAGTCTATCTTCAATTACAATTATTTTTCCCCGATTATAATTTTTAAAAAAAATTCAATAGCATCTGCTGCATAAAGGTGATTTTGTTGGGGAAAAAATTCTGATCGCTTAGCGAGCTGATTTTGATAAATGTCCGTTTCATAGAGTTGTAAGCCGCTGTTTTGAATGTTGGGGTAATTTAGGTTAAGTGAAATGCTCTCTTTCATTAAAAGTAGAAGTCATTAGTTGCTACTGGGGGGGGATTCAATTGGAAATTTCGTTTTAGAACATTTCAGTCGTACGCTTCTACTTTGGTAGCATTAATTTGTATAATTTTTATAGTTTTAATTGGACGCAAATTAATTCTACGAATCTGAGTTATTTTAAAAACTATGGCATAGAATGAAAATGGTCCTGTATTTTAAGTAAAAAGAAAATATTACGTGGTAATTAGTTCAATTTCTCTGTAGCTGAATGAGCATGTGTATATATATATATATTCAAGCTATAATTATTTGAATTCTGTCCTATTGAAGTACAAATTTCAGATGAATGCATTATTCACATAATGTTCTTAAGCCGAAAAAATGTAGACTTTTCTCTCCTGTGAACTAATGGAATAATTATTTTGGTCATAAATTTTAAATGAAATTAGCGTTAAGGAGGTCACTTGCATCATTTTGCCTATCTCTACTATGTTTAAAAGGTAATGTTTGAGCTTTGAAAAATTGACTAACCGTTAAATCAGAAACTTTTGTGTGTGTGCGTGCGTGCGCATTCATTGCATTATTATTCTATTGATTGCATTTTTAAAAAAATTTAAATAATTGATTTTTTAAAAAAAAATATGCGTTGAGTAACATAGGAAAAGTAAAATAATGATAAAAATTCATATATATTTTTACCCTTATAATTTCTTGGGATAAATTCGAGAGAGAGAGAGATACTCATTAAAATTTTTATTTATGTAACATTAATGTGTGTGTGCAAAATTTTAAAATGAGTAGACTTTTCAAAAATGTTCATTTTTGTGTTGTAATTTACACTTTTAAGAAATTGGAATTTAAAGGTGGAGTGACTGGTTTGTCGCTGGCCTTCTGTACTCAAGGTTGCGGGTTCGACCCCGGCCCAAGTCGGTGTATTTTCATGATGCAGAAAATCGACAGCGGCCATGTCGTATGATTATACGGCATGTAAAAGATACTTAGAATGTCTGTTTGGTTTGGGTGCTTTCGGCAAAATTAAATCCTGGTACAGGTTCGCATCGTCAGAGCTCAGGTGCCTTCCTCTAGGGAGGAAACTGGGCGCCAAAATTACCTGCGGTGATTGGTATCCGCCTATAGGGTACCGAACTAAAAAGTGATACCAGCTTCCGGGGCATGTACTAGGTCTGTAATGGTTAGGGATCAATTCGCAGCCCGTTAGAAATAAAAAAAAGTATACACTTTGACCTTTAAGTAAAGCATACTAGCACCATATTCTGAATTGCAGAAATATTTCTGATTTCCGAATAAAAATTGAAACGCCATTAGAATCACAAAAAATTATAGAACATTTTCCAATAAAAGTTAAATCAGTCTTTTCGCTGATTTTTATGAATTGACCGTTTTAATACTGAAACAACAACCGATGATTTCATATGATTATCTCTCTCTCTCTCTCTCTCTCTCTCTCTGTTCTGCGTGCTTGCGTGGGCACACACAGAGAGAAAGAAAAGGGAATCATGGTTTCCTAAAATACGAATTAAAATTTTCATTCTTTCGATGTTTAAAATTTCTGACTTTTTAAAATATTCATTAATCGTAGCTCTTTGTGTGAATGTCATTTGACATTTTGAATCCATTTAGTAAATTATTTTTGGTATTGTATTATGTTCATGCTTAAATCCTCAATTTCTTGTTGAGAATGTCAAAAGCATGCTCGTAATTATACTTAGAGTTGATGTGCATTGCTTAATACTCTTCTTTCAGAATGTTTAAGAAAGATGGCCATGCGATGTCTGTTTCCACTGAAAGCTCTTTTACGTTGGACAATAGTTTGAGCGCACACGGGAATTTCTCTTGGAAGGGGGAGGGGGATTTGAGGGTGAAAGAGTTCACCATTCTCTTATTATATTCCAATTCGCCGCCAAACATATTCCTTTGATTTGATCGATTGTTGGGAACAAAAAACACTAAAAATAAATTATTGAATAATTAGCATTAATTTAAGGAAATAAATTATTAATAACAAATATTTAATTAAATTACCAGAAATACTATATACATAGTATTATACATATTACTATAAACATTGAGTTATAAACACTGAATCAAGGGTAAAAGGAATCAAGGAAAAGAATGAGGGGGTACGTACCTAATGGGATCCCCCCTCCTAACTTCCTTGTGTTTGCCGCTGTTTGAGTTATGTATTTGTACATGTCATTAAAAGTACAGTCGAACCTCTATATTGCGAACTTTTTCCTGGAACTTAGAACATTTCACGATTTTCTTCGTAAAATAACTCTCTATAGCGAAGTGCATTTTCTAACGAACTTTTTTTCTTTTGTGATTCAATTTTTGTCTGTGTTCTCCCTTTTTTTAAAGTATTTCCAAAAAAAATTCAAGTTATTCTCTCTTTAACGCATTTTAGGGTGGTCATAAAGCTTAAACTAGTTTTATTAGATCCTAACACTCCGAGAGCAATAGAGTTCTGGACCTTTCATTCAAGAAGTACAACCTTTAACCCCCATTGCCCAGTTCACTAGAAACATGTTCGATATCCTCTTTGTCCCATTATCCTATTGTCCCGTGTCTCTGTGTTTTAATTATAAAATAATGTATGTTAATGCTTTAAATTATAAATTGTCTTTAAAATTCATTGATTTTAGTTTAAAATTATTTTCTTAATATTGAAAATGCAGTGAATTCTTCGACATTCTTTTTTCTTGTTTTCCTTGCAGTTTTTCTTTCTTTTTTTGAGGGGTGAGATATATAAAAGAAACATATTAATTTTTAAAAAAGGTGTGAATACTTTTCTTAATATATAGTGTTTATGAATTTAAAATTTGTTTTATGTGGTTTATAAAGTATATTATAAGATGAACCTCTATATAACGAATTTTCCATAGAACGAACTTTTTTTCGGGATTTAGCGACTTCGTTAAATAGAGGTCCGACTGTATAATTTTTTTCTCTTAGCTTTGAAAAGCAGCCAAATTAAATATTTTTAAAAAAACGAACTAGACTTAAATTTAGCTAAATCTCTGTATGTATATATCCTAATGAATAATTTATGCTTTTAAATTCCTCACGTGTGTTTTTAGTAGTCTTCTTTGTCTTAACTCAATATAATTGAAAAATTGACATCAGTATTGCAAGCGTGCCACATTCCAAATTGTGTTTTTTCGCTCTTTTAACGTAAGACAAAAAAATTTCAAACCTTTTTTTTTCAGTTCTCCATCTTGTTTTTATCGTCATAACTAGGTAATGCAAATGAACGATCTGACGTAAAAAAAAGCGTCACTTCATTGGTATTTTAACTGAAGTCCAATTTAAAAAGGGGGGGGGAAATAGCACATGATAAATTAGGACTCATATTTGGAATGCCGTAATACTTTCCTTATGAGTCGAATGAAGCGAACGCGTCCAAACTATCTAATGCGATATATCTAAATTCAACTCTCGCCATCGGTATTCCACTTTGGAAAATAAATCGATATTCGAAAAATGTTCGGAATTTCCCATTCAGAGCGGCTCACCACAATTTACAAATCTCCCTATTTAACATTCATGTCCCCTACAAAGTGCACTTTACAAACTTTCTCCCCTTTTATCCAACTAAACTCCATTATCCTTCATCTCCATATTCTTCCTCTTGCTCCCTTCCAGCTCCCTGGCGCTCGCTGTCCACAGCATCCATCACGTGATTCTGTTGATGACGATTTCCCCCTTCTTCTAGTCGAGTGACTTCCCCCTTTCCTCATTACACAACCTCGTTAGCCCCAAAAACGAAAAGAAAAAAGTTCTCGCCAAACAAACAACAAAAATTAACGACTTGGCGATGATTATCGTCGCATGCGAAAGATCCGAATTTTCTCTTCTGCGGGAAAACCATCCTTGGATGACCCCCAAATAACATTCCACCCCTTTCGACATCCCATACCTCCCTACTTTAATTAGGAGCGCCGTTACGGTTGGAGTTAAGATTAGAGTAAAAAGGGTGGTGTGGAAAGAAACCGACACCCCATGTGAAAACAAAGCCGTGGCGCATTTTCCACATCGGCGCCCAAATTGGCTGATATTTAGGTATGGAGAAGCACGCCAACCTGAATGTAATACATTAGAGGGAGGGGAATATTAGAAAGAGATGGTTATCTGTGCAGAATTTTATCTATGCATGTATCAAAAGTAATGAGAAAATTATAAGCATCAGAGAGGGCGAAAATTTTATGTTGTGATGTGGTGTTAAAAAGCTTGATTATATGAAGAGATGAATAAAACTTCGAAATGATGGAGAGCTGAATATTTACTATTAGAAAAATGTATATCAAACACGCTTACATTTTGTTTTACAAAAGAATGAGTTTGGAAACTTTGATACATTAATTTCAAACTTTGAAATCGAAGCCATGTAGACAACAATTGCAATCTCTTGCATAAAGTATATTGCGCATCTTTAAAAATTGCTTAATTAAATTATTCGTGAAACAATTGCTGACTGTATTCACATTACAACTCTTGTAAATGAATAAAATTTGTGTTTGTTTTTAATGAAAAAGAGTGGTAAAATTTTTGACTTTTCTTCGGAAAAAGTAAGATTTTATTTAATGATGCAATATAATTCCATTTTATTCAAAACACAATCGAATTTTCGGTATGACTTTATTGTATGACTTGTAAGTTGTTTCCTAACTTATATTTTACTTCTTCCAATTTCTGTTCACACACCTGATATCAGCCTATTTAAATATATAATTTGTTTGAGGGAAAAATGTATTCTGTGTAACTTTATAAATCGATAGAGTGTATACATTTGTGACGTTTCTTAAAATAAATATAATAATTATTGCAATGCATTAATACTTAATATAAAAATGTATTTTGTCAATTTAATGAAATCCAGAGGTTTTTAGAATTTCAGATATTTTTAATATCTCAAAACCCTCATGAGATGGCGTGGAGTAAGTGTTCAGAGAATGGGGTGCTAACTCGTGTATTGTCTTCGTCACTTGACAATTATTTAAAATTACGAGTTTAAATCGCAACTAGTGATTTTAAGTGCACATGCGCCACAAGTAGACCCACTATAACTTAAGATTGACAATAACGTCAATGGAAACTTTTTAAGAAAACATTTTGTTCTACCGAAGATACATCAATGAATGTTGGGAAAACCTTTTCCAAATACTCTTCAGACTATGACTTCAGACCAGCTAAAAGACTTTTTTCATAAGGCAACTTCCTATATAATTTTGGATTATTTATATCTTCTTGAAATTTAATTCCACTGCTTATTTTTATATTTATTTGGAATGGTGTCATTTTTCAGACGATTTTTTCTCTTCTTTGGAATATAATTGATTTTATTGAAAAAGAATCGGTCTTAATTGTTTTAAACAAAATTAATCTATCTACGAAAGGAATTCCATTTTTTATATTCTCCCTTTTCTTGTGTTCTTTAAAATTCTTATTCGCAATTTTTATAGCATTAGGGGAAAAAAAGAATTAGGTTTTTAAGAGATTCATTCACTATATATATAATAATATTTTAAATGTCTTTTGTGATATGAGAATTAAATTAATTCCATTTCTTTGAAAAAGTCTCAGTGTCAAAATAGTATCGTTAAAATATTTATCTTACTATCCTGTTAAAAAAATTCTTAATGAACATATTCTTATTTGAAAGTTAAGTTGTATCATATAAAACGGTAAGAGATTTACTTGTGACACGGACCAGAATTTTTATGAACTCCGTTCAGAATTATTTTGGAAAATAAATTTAATTCACACAGTAACATTACAATAAAATACTTGAATCTTGTTTCGACTACTGTAAATTCATTCACATTCTAAATAAAAGTTTATATCCCTGGTGTAAATTTAAAATCCATAAAAACAGCGGTTTTTTATAACACGAATCCATTCTATAATGACCGACCGTTGTTATTTTTCGAAGTCCTTTCTCGAAATTAAAATGTTTTGCAGTTTTCTTTTTTACTACGGTGAAAAGTAAAATATTATTTTCTTAAAATTTATTGCCCATTGTTTACAATGTTATGTGTCAGTGTAAGTCATTTAGAATCTTTTTTAGAAAAAGAAGAATAATAACGAAACGTGAAAAGAAACATCTTAATGGCAAAATGGCAACGCATGAAATGGGGGGACTTCTTTAATGGGAGGAAATGAACCTTGACTGCATTTGGAAGAAAATGATACATGATTAAATGTTGCTTGACGTAATTTTTTTTGCTTCGTTAGTTTTTTTCACTTCACTTTTTTCATATTTTTTAGCGCCTTGCTTTATTATGTGGAAGGAAAATTTTAACGCATACTTTTATTTCTTTCACTTTTTAAGGAATTTCATTTTCTTCTTGTTTTAAAAAAATGAAATAAAAACAACAATGCTCGAAAAATTGATCTGTTTTGAGCAACTTCTAATATATTTCATCAGAACAAGTTTTTGTTTAAAAAAATATAAAAGAGAGAGGCGAGAGAGATTGAATCTCTAAAAAGTTTAATGAAACTTCGTTTTTGTTTGTTGGAGTTAATTTATCTTTCTGAAATAACTTCTCATGTATTTTTTTTTCCTTCGTAGGCAGCAGAGTATATTACACGCTTTGGAGTAAATGATGACTTCACTTCAGTTTATAACATGTTTTTATGAATAACTTTTTCTTCCACTTTTTAATGTTTTTCTTTTAATTGCTGTTTTAGCAAATGTTGGATGAGTTTTTCCGTTCCTTTTTTATAAATATCAATATGAAAGTGGCGGTGCAACTAATTAGAATTTACTGTTCTTTGTTAATGAAAGAGCTTTCCCGATAATATTAAATTTAATCCGTTGTTTTACACTTATTGTTCTTAGAATTCTGTGAGAATTTCCTTGAAAATATATCAATCGTAATAATGATAACAATAGATAAATGTATGATTTTTAATAATTTTATTATGTTTGCATTTTTTATTAATATATTTCTAACGCATGAGGTATTTATTGCTTTTGTAATATTCACTTTTTTATTTACATAACTCATTGAGGCATAAAAAAATTAATTTCTTTGAAAAAACTACTCATGTGTATTATTTCTTTTTTAAAGGAACTCGATAGTTAAAAAAATAACGTAATAAAAAATTAAACTGAATATAACTATGAAAAATTTGGTACGAGCAATAAAAATTATTTCAATTTTAGCATTTTTTTTAACTAATACATTTTTTGTAGTGCAGTACAGTATTTACTTTTTTTGTTTTGATTGCATTTTTTTGAATTTGTAATCTGTGTGTGTGTTCGCGTAATAGTTTGACCTCCGCGCCTCCCAAGGAGAAAAAATTATTTTCTTTAAAAAAAACGTTTTTTCTCTTTCATTTGTTAATGGTGGCTCAATTAATAAAAAAAATAAAATAAAATGTGTCATTATGTTTAAATATATATAGAAACTTAATTAAAACACTGTTTTAATTATTTAAATATCATATATATTTAAAATTGTATGGATAATATAAAACTATTATTTTTCTAATTTGTGAGTATTTCTTTAGAATTATTTCGGTATGATATAAGCCTATTATCAGTTTTTTAAGTCATTTTTTCTAAGCCTTTCTCTAAGTTTTTATTTTAAGAAATAAAATTTTTGCGGCTAATAATGCTTAGTATTTCAGCCTTGAGAATTATACTTTGTCTTGTTAAATTATGCACACATTTTTTTTCTTTTTCTCACTTTTGTCATATTTTTCTTTTATAAAAGACAATGTTTTTAGCTACATTTGCATGAAATAAAAATGTAAAATATAAAAAGATGGTGTACATTAATTTTGAGTATATTTAAAGGAATGAAAAATATTTCATTCACACAAGAATAATTTCATGTCAGTATCATGCAGTTTCTTTATTTACTATTTTGCTTTTTTAAAATTCAATTATGTTCTAACGTTTTAAAAATTTTAAATTAAATTTTCGTATACAGATATGTCATTATTTAATGAAATCAAATATTTTATCCTCGAGTCAAATACTTGTCTTTTTATGCCTATTATTTCATATGTATGCCTTCCATTTTAGTTCTAAATTAATCTTCACAAAAATTATGTGTCATCGTTGCATCTATCGTTTGCCTTGATAAAAGATTTGCATTTTTATATTTAGTGCTGACACGTATTGTAGCATAGGATATCTGAAACATTATAATGATTGATAATTTAATGCAATATGGTGTTTCTTTATAGTTTAATGAGGATTTGGAGAATATATCTAATATTTGATAAAATTTAATGTGTATTTCTCTCTTGATATCAACAACTTCAAAATAGTTTGCAGCCGCAAATGGCTTGCAATTGTCATATCTGTATTAGAGATGATTCAAAGAATTGTTTTGTTAGTCACACGCATTTTATATTTCATATATCCCGAATTGTCTCCACAACGAAAATTTAGAAGTAAGCTCATTATCTAATTTATACGAACATTTAAGATGAATACTTTGTGTGTTAAATCCGCCGACTATATTTTTTTACTGCATGCCAACTTAATTCCTAATGAAATATGTGTGAATTATCTTTAATATTAAAGGATATATTTTCTCTTTTATTAATGGGCATAGATCAACGATTGTTTGGGATCATAACCAATGGTTTTGATCACGACCTCTCGTTGCCACGACGTGGTTGACACAATCTTCGAATCGAATACTGTGTTCAAGTGCTATTTCTATCTAACATTCATCGGACGAGAAGATAAGAACTATGAAGTAAAGGAATTTGACCGCATTGTTGTATTGAGGAAATAGGAAAAGTGAGAATTTTTTAAAGCGTCTTACAGAGAGTCATGTAATCATGGTTCAAAATTTGAAGTCAGATTACACCAGGGGTGGACAGACTTTTCCGGGGTATGGGATACTTCTAATTTTTTCAAGGTGTTGCAGTCCACCCAGTGACGTAGGTGTAGTGAGCTAAAAGAAAGTAAACAATACAGTCGGACCTCTATTTTACGAATTTTTTCCTGGAACCAAGAACATTTTACGATTTTCTACGTAAAATAACCTCCAAAAATAGCGAATCTATTCAACGAAATTTTCTCTTATGATTCGATTTTTTCCTCCTTATTTTTTAAAGTACCATATTTACTCGAATCTAAGCAGCACATTTTCTAATGTTAATGCTACTGAAAATCGGGTGCGGCTTAGAATCGAAAGGGGGGAATTAATTGGTTTGGGTATTAGAGTAATCACAACTTCATGCATCTATTTAAAGATTTATAATACTGATAAAATAACTAATTATTCACTTCTTATTAGTTTTCCTTTAATTTTTTTTTAATTTTGTAAAACTGGATATTGATAAACCATTTTAGACTATTTTCATAAAATATTTTCGAGAATTCCGGGTGCTGCTTAGAATCGATGGTGGCTTAGATTCGAATAATTACTTTATATATTTCTAGACCTTCGAATGATGAAATGATTATTAGGTCTTAGTGAAAGCGGTCACCACAAAATGTCTTGGCGGTCCACCTGTCGATCGCAATCGACTTAATGTTCATACCGGGATTACACTAACATTCGAGTTGTTCGAATAAGTTAAAAATTTAATTTAACTTACATTTACATTTATTTTCATCTCTTTAGAATCTTCCTTTTTATTTTCAAATGATCACTCAGTTTTTTCTGTCACGTATAGTGGGGATTTAAAAATCGATTTTCTCTACCATTTTCTTTACACTGCGAAGAAAGCCAATATTAAGTCTTGTCTATTTTTGGTATTGTTTAGTTCAAAAGGAAGAAAATGATAAATTGTGTAAAAAAAAGTAAAAATACAACAAAATAAACCGTAGAAATTTTCATTCATTGGTATGAACTTCGAAGTATTAGGGTGTAGCCTCAATAGCCTAAATCGCTGTCGTCACTCGAAGATACAATTGCAGTTGATTTATTTTTTGCCATCATAAAGTAAGTGATAAGCTTTTGCTACGACAGTCGGTTGGTTAGTTGCTTGTTGAACGTCACGATAACCAGATATGCAGGATTGAAGCTCTTTTTGGAATTTCAAACTCCTTTTGGGAGTTTTATCTATTTTAAGAAAAGTCTTTTCTGATTTGATGGAAATATCCTGCATATATTTTATCTGCTTTCAAAGAATCCGGTTCTTCTCTTGTCCGTCTTCATAACCTGTCCAATTACTGATAATGTCACTGTCTTTCAAAGTTTCGTCTTCAATCGCGTGCTGCTAGTGCGTTAAGAGAAAGCAATTGGATTTGCATTGTCGCAAGACTATTTATAACCAATGAACAGAGGGTCTTGAAGTGTATGTATGTACATTCACAGATTACAGTGGTGCAAAAACCATTGAAATTCATACCGCATGAAAAAAAATATCGCATATAAAACAAATTGCTCAGAAACAAAATCGCATAAAAATTGACCGCACAAAAACAGGTTCTATTGTATGACCTTCACTTGAAGTATTAGTGATTTCAACTAGTATTTATCGTTCTATCGCTGCCAACCTTCACTTTTTCTGTTTATTTTTTCTTTCTTGCAAACCTCTGAAAGGTTCCTTATGTATCCCCGAGAATACGAGCACCGCAGCTGTGTTCGGAGATCAATTAAACAAATTCAAATTAATCTTATTCTTTTGTGTGTAACTAAATCTTACAAATTATCAATTACCGATAGCTTTTAACTATGTGACATATATTTGACATTGTTGTTTATGTAGTCATCGCTAACCAAATAAACTGAACGGGTGAAAGAAAATTCTATTTTACTCCCCGTGGTTTTTGTTCCTTTGCCCCTCTGAGAGTCGTCGTCGTTTGCATCACCCCCTCGACGAATTTCCCTCAAAACAAATTCGAACCATTACTTGCTGTAGTGTCCTAACGTAATTAAACGCCATAACAGGGTGGTTCCCGGAGGGAAACACGGCAAAAGTGCTCTGTAGGCAGATTAATTATATAAATAGGCCTTGTCGGGGACTTGCTTTAAAGAGTCTTCTCCCCTTTCGTAAAGAAGCGGAAAGATTACTTGAGGGGAAATTCCGAGAAGTTGAACACTGTTTATCGTAGTGCTCGGGGCTAATTATAGACTTAAAATTGAACAAAGCGTCCTTTAATTTCAGCGTAAGGGGAAACGTTATGGAGTGGAAATCGGTTCCTTGGGAAAAGTGTTTTCTTAAAGAGAGGAGGGATTAAGGAGGATTTCGCTGGAGCGGTTTTCATGAATTTTGAAAAGGGGGACCTTACCTTATTTGATTTTCTGGTCGAGTCTCATGTCTTTGAAAGGAAAGGGGGAAAAAAGTAGAAAGCAACAGTTTGGAGGATAATTAACAGAGTGGAGTCGTAGAGACGAAGAATACGGTCTATCGGCTCTTACGACACTTGAAGATACTGCTATTGAAATTCAAAATGCTTGTAAAGAAATGGCTTACATTCAATTGATTGGGGCTTTTATTGTCGCATTTAGTTGTAATATGAGAATAATTGGCGATTGAACTACTAAATTTAAATGAGACGAGTCTCGATAATGGAATGTGCTTGCATTTTGTTCTCTTTATTTCCACACTACGCCAATGGGCGGGTTTTTGCATCCCAATAGATTAATCATGGTCAAGAACTCGTGCTTGATATTTGTTGAGTCACGAGTTTGAATCTCGGAGTCACTGAAGACTCACCGTGTAGAGCAGCGGTTGCCAAAATAATGGTCCGTCGACCACTAATGGTCTTCGAGAAAATTTCGCTTTTCCCCAGAAGAATGTGGAGTATACTTACTTATCACGTTAAGTTATGTTTTAAGATGCATTGAAACAAAATTCCATTCATAACACAGTACGGGAAAAGTTATAAAAACGCTTCTTCAGAGAATAACGCCTCGGTAAATAAGTCGCACTGCTGTAGCTGCATTGTTTTAGCCTCATGTTTTCTCTCGTCTCGTTTCGCACTCTTCTAATGTTTCACTCTCCTGTATGTCGCATATATATATATATATATATATATATATATATATATATATATATATATATATATATATATATATATATATATATATATATATATCAGTTGAAGCATTTAAAGGTGGGCTTACGGAAGTATTGAGTTCAATATAAAATATATTCAATATATTAGCTGCGTTATTAAGGAAGATTATGATTTCTTTTCTTTTATGAGTTTTGAAGATGTGTATTTTTTTTTATATTGGTGTTTTTTCTCTTTTTTTAATTTTATTTATATTTTTTTTATTTTCATAATTTGGTTAAAATTAATAGTTTCATTTCTTTTAACTAGGTACATTTTATGTGTTCTTAGATCATATTTTTTATATATATAAATATATTTAACACTTAAAAAATCCTATTAGTGGTCCGTAAGATTTAAATTATGAATTTACTGGTCTGTGATGTCAAAAAGTTCGACGACAGCTGGTGTAGAGAGGTTGATGGTCGTTAAATCTGTCGTTGCTCAAAATCTTAACGTTGACGTGGTGTGGAAGTTAGAAGAGAAGGGGTGTCGGCTCATGTGTTTTTAGTTCTGCTATACGATGGGTGTGTGTTAGCAACGAGAACTGAGCCCATAACACTGGCTGCAAACGCGCAAATATGACTAGAAGAGTACCAAGACCTCGTGATAATGTCGAAACTTTACAATATTGCTTCATTGAATAAAGAATGAGGGGTCCCCCCCCCCTGCAGAAGTATCTTAAATGAAAAGCAAGTATTTTTAAAATAGAAAAAACAATGTTCATGCTTCCAATTTAATAAACAATATAATGTTCTCGTTTTATTCAATTCAATTTATTTGTTTGCCTGTTATCTATAGAACTCCATTCGGAAGGGAAAAAAATCACGTCTTTTACGAAATTTTTGAGATTAAAATGTTTTATTTATATCTGTTATAAAAATACTTCACATATTTTTTCAGTGTTAAACACTACATTTATATAAATTTTTATACAGACGTTCTACGAAATGGAATTAAAAATCAGAAACATTCTCTCTTTTTTTTTTTTTTTTTTTTTGGATATTATCTTGTTTTAAATTTTAAAAATATGATTAGTAATTTTCAAAACGTAACTTTATTCTACCACGGTGCACCTATTTTTAAATGTTTTGTGTGAATAAATACCTCCTTGTTACTTTTTCTTAATTTGAAAATCACGTGTGGAATTAATGATTTACTCTCTAGTTGCCATTCTGAATTCGGTAATTAATTTTGCTTTCAAAGTCTTTGAAGCAGTTTTAATAATTCACTTTATTGTAAGAAAATTCATAAATTCATTGATTACTTTAAATTAATAGCTTAGTTCAGTTTTTAGTCTTTTATTTTTAAACTGTTGTTTTCGAGCAGAAATTGTATCGATTTTAATTAAAATCAAATATGTTATTTTCCAGAAAATAGCTTTTATCGATTTTACGTGCAAAACGGAAAAAACACAACTAAATGTTTGTTAATTATTGAAATAAAAAAACCTAAACATCTGACATAACTCAAAATATTCCCATGTTCTTTTATAAATCAATTATGTTGTGTTTTATATTAAAATAATGTTGTTTTGTATTTATTTCTTCATTATAAAGTACACTCGTGTCTACAGTTGGAGTCTATGATTGATTCTTCTGCTAAAGAATGTAATTCTTACCATTTTTTCTTACCAAGAAGATTAATTATCTGAATTAAAAAAAAAGGATTTTATCTCATAAAAAAAAGAAAAATCAGTTAATTTAGCTATACGAGAATTTTAATATTGATGTATTATTCTCTTTTGATTTTACGAACTGTAAATACATTTTTATGCAGAATTTTCTTTTCAATGAACAAGATATTCGATTTTAAAAGGAATTAATGTTTTAACTAATTTTTCTTAAGATGATAGATAAAATTCCAATACAAAAAAAGTTTTATACAGAATAATCTACAATTCATAAATCAAATCATGACATATAAAATAATTTAATAAAATGTTGAAGTTATCTTTTAAAACAAACTACCTTCAGTTTATTAAATTATCTTTTAAAGATTTCTATCGAAATTATTTTAAATAAGCAATTATTTTTTTAAAAAGTAGTCCAAGAAAAAATTTTTGTCGTATTTACAATTTATTCAACTTTTCTTTAAGTAAGTTATTTTTTTTTCGAAAAGTTTCTTCTACAATTGTAGTACAATCTTATGATATAGATTTAATTATAGAGAAAAATATGAATTTTTAACTGTGCTACATTTTAATATTAATTATAATGTAACATTAATTAACTAATGACACTTCAGGGATCTCATTATCTAATTCATTTTCACTATCAGTATTTAATCTATTGTTCATAGATTACTATTGTTTTTTTTAATGAAAACTAACTAAACCATAAACTAAAAAGGTATCAATTAATTGTGTAACGAACTGAATAGTAACAAATAAATGTTCAATGAAACAAACTTATTTCGAAGGTCTTAGCGAGTTTAATGAACTAAGAACTAGAATTTAGTTAACCGAACTAATTAGATCTAACAAACTAACTAGCTATCATCTACAGGCAAATAAAAGTAATAGATAGTAAATGCACGAAATAATAAATCGATATTTGGATGAAAAGTTTTTCACCCCGAAAACCACCCTGTTTAAGGTGTGTAATTGCTTTTCGGCAAATAAACTTAGCTTGCTGGGAAACTAGTTATACAGATTTATTTGTTGCCGACGATCGTAATACGTTCTTGCTTTTCGCCAAATAACGGTGTGTGTGAATTGTTTTGTCGTAAGTGACATTTAAACGATATGACTTTTTTTTTCTTTTCTTGTTATTATATTTTTTTAAATTTAATTCTTTTAGTAAAGGAATTTATTATGTTTCGTGGTATTTTGAGTTAACTGCAGAGTTTCTTATTTTTTAATATTACTCAATTTATTATTGTTGTTGCCACTATAATGCTATAAATTATCTTTCAGTTCGATCCTTGCTAAGAGTTCTGCGAAACAATTTGATAGAGAAAAAAAAGGATACCTTTTCTGATATTTACATTTAATATGCAAATTTTTGTAGAATAATAGGAATTGGCCACTTTAAATTTCTAAATACTGTAAAATCCGGCGTATAACGCGCATTTTTAACACAAAAAATAACATCGAAATTTACATGTGAGCGATATACGTTGGGTATAAAAATGAGAGCCTTAAAAATAAAAAAAGACGAGCATAGAAAAAAAATTGGACTTCTATGTAGATCTAAAAATACTGTTTATTTAAAAGAAATGAAGCTCCTTTACAACTTAACGGGATGTAGTTCTAGAACTGTACTATTTTTTTTTATAAAACTTGGAATAGTACCTCGAAGAAATGACTTCAAAACATTAGAGCATTGTGCACGTACATTTCAGGTTTCTTTATACAAAAAAAGGGGAGTGCGCCTTACCAAATACCTAATATACCTAAAAATTAAAAATTGCAGCTTAAAAGTATGGGTACTCGTTATTCGCCGGATTTTACGGTGTTTATTTCTACTAATCTTATTAAAAATCACTGTGCTTTTACAGCGATAAAAATCTGCTATCTTACGTATTTGATTTCCATGAATAATTTTCTTTTTCTAACAATTTGATTTTCTTTCACTTAAATGGCTATAAATTATTTTTTTTTTTGTGAAAAAGTGATTATCTAGCTTAATTTAAAAATTTGTAAATACTATCGTATAACTTTACAATTTTTACAAAATATATGTACAATTTCCAAAAAATAAGTAAAAGTAAAAATGTTTTTTTAAGGCATTTATAAAAAAAACTTTAATTGGCGAATAAAATACATTCAAATGTAACCCTAAATGAAGTTAAAAATTGTTTGTTTGCTACTAATACATTTTTTAATATGCCAAGTATCCATGGAGGCAATGTTAGTTAAACGTTCTTTTTGAATAAAATTTTAAAAAATTCTTAATATTGGTATAAAAGAACAGTAATGTCTTAAGTTTAATCCAAATAAGAATTTTAAAAAAATACACACATTTTTGTAATAATGCTTTTTAAAATATGTTTTAGAACATATATTCATTAAATACGTATCTTTGTCTCAAACCATTTCTTATTTTTATTTCCTTTACATATATCCTATTTATCGCTTTTTTTAAAGGGTAAACATTGGAGAAGTTTAAAAACACGAGTGTGTAAACGAGTCAAAAGGATAACGTTGTCTATTGAAATGTTCCTCCATTTTCTGAAGTAAAAGGCCGCCCCATTCCCAATTACCATCTGTGACCGCCCCATCCTGATTAAAACTAAGCCTTTGGAATTATTGAAATGTCTCATTTCAAATTGCCTCCTTCTCGGTGTGGTGCGCGTAGCTTGTATTCGGAATGTACGATGAAAATGAAGAGTCTTCTCCTAGATATCGATCTGGATATCGTACGATACTCTCTGGTAGATAATTCAATCGATACGGAAAGCCTCTACCGCGCTCTTGTCTTTGTAATGAGGCAGAGAAGCCTTGTTGGGATTCGGTGGTTAGGCAAGATAGGGATTTTTCGTGGGGGGAAATGTTGAGAAAAATCCCTGTTTCGTAAGAAAGTTCATTAAAAATAGGGAAATAGCATTTATTTTTGTTAGCGGCTTCTGGCGACGAAAATTTGAAAAAAAATTAAGTCTTAAGCATCTTTTTCTCTTTATCTGTGTAAATTTGAATTTTAAAGTTACTAATATCCTTTTCGATTCCTACAGTTTATTAATTATGTAACATAACTAAACGTAAAGAAGGGAAATAAATTTGTTTGTTTGCTGTTTCTTTTTATGAAAAACCTTGAAATATTTACATTTTTTAAGATTTTGTGATTTTTAAATATTTTTTAAAGTAATAAGGCTGTCGTTTCTTCTAAAGTTAGTTTTTTTTTCTGTTCCTCTTCTCAGAATATAGGATTCTTAGAAAATTGCTTTCTTTTTAAATAATTCTTTTTTTTTTTTTTTTTTTGAATTTATCTTGGAAGAGGATACTTGCTTTTTTACTGCATCGTTATTCATTCTTTTCTTTCTTTACTAAAAGTTTTATTTATTTTTTACCTCGTACAGAGAATCACATTAGAAATATTGTTCATGTATTACCTATTTTTTTTGTGTTTTGAATGCAAACTTAACCAGAATTTCCTCTTAAAACATTCTGTGTTTAAAAGTAATTTACTTCTAATATATCGGTAAATTATGAACTTAATATAACTAAATTCCACTTTAAAAAATCCCGAACTAAATATAAATATTCATTCAGGAAAATGTTTTGATTTTGTTATAACTTCGAGTAGAGGATAAATTTGAAGTGTATCTCATATCGCCAAAAATAGGATAATTTAAGAATAGTGCGGACAATTTGTGTTTTTTTAAATCAAATTATATTCTATTGTTCACTGAAAATCCATTTTTATAATAAATGAGAATTTAAACACAAACATTTAACTTTTATTCTAGTAAACACACAATTGTTAATAAAGCTCACCACATCTAGAATTTTCTACCTCTCTGCATACAGTATTTGATGTCTCATTTTAAATATTTCCTAATGCGTTTAATTTTAAAACCTTTTAGCTTACATCCATTATTACACACAACTTACTTTTTGTAAAATCGTGATTAAAGCTCGAAAAATGTGTGTTTCTGTCTATTATTAAACAAGTGGGCGGCTTTGTCTCTAAGCAACAAGACCTTATAGAAACATGCAGCTAAGGTAAACACAACACACAGTAGCCTTATGCACATTTTTATTTCCGCATTTCTTTTTGGTGCGTTTTTGCATGTCGTCTTAATATGTTGTTGACAGACCCAGATTCATTTTTATGGACCCTGTTTTTAATTAGTTTTTAATTAAATTTGTTTTATTTATTTATTTAAATATTTCCATCTGATTTTAAATTTAGCAGTTCAATTTTCTTAAAGGTTAACTACAAAAATACTGCTCCAACTTCTATTTGCTGTACAAATGGCCGAGCTTTTTCCCCCAACATAAACATAAAAACAGCTGACCATTCTTGTCAACGATTCACAGAAACTCCTCTCAACGCCAATGCTTATTGTATCCCAAATTTTCCAACAACGGGATACTTTGCTGCAACCTGATTAGCTAGGCTTGCCTCGACCACTCCTAAATGTGCAAATTTTTTATTTAAATTTTAAATGCAACATTTTAATTTACTTGAAGACGAACTAAGTATAAGCAGATCGACTTGCTCGAACCTTTATCTACTTTATGATTGGTCGAGCTTATCTTCCCCACAAAATATAGCAAGTAATATAAAAGGAAATTTTTTTTAGTCAATTCCTTCTAAAAAAACAAGGAAAAATTTTATTTTATATATATATACTGTTATATATTTACTTTTTATAATTACTTTTATTTTTCTTTATATAATTACTTTTTATCGAATAATTACAATTAATATAAATATGTATATACATATGACAAAACCACAATATTGTGGACAATTAATTTCTATTAATTATCATTAAAGTATCATAT